>QVRM01006171.1:0-19736 GCA_003439945.1 Dermanyssus gallinae
CGCGCGCACACACACTGACACATCTATTTATCAATCTTGGCTTCAAACACTTCACTTCAATGTGTACACTGTTAGTAGTTTTATTTCGCTGTATTTCCGTTAAGTTAGCAACTGCCGATTTGGAAAGTTTGACCAGAAATTCACGGTCTCGGACACGGTTCTGTCTTTCACGAGCTCATGAGGCGCCTTCATTATTCAACAAATAAAAATTATATCTTGTTCTACGCAATATAACGCACGGAATAAAGTAAGAAGCACACCACTAAAACAATGCCGGGTATGTCTGGTCAGCACAAGCTAAGTCTGACCTGAACGGCCAACTCGTGGTGTAAACCTCCATTTGAGGCACGTGCGTTCACTAACTGGGAACCCTACAGTCCTGGCGCACACGGGAAAAGCCCTCAGATTCCCTACAACGATTGGGAAAAGGGAGAGGTTATATTTAGCCGCGCTGTGGAAAGGGCTGAAGATCAGCTCCTATAAGGACACGGGAAGGGAGGAGAGGAGGAGGGCAGAGCGTGCTGTAGCTGAGAAGCCTCCAAATTGCACATAACAAAACATATAAAGAAGTTCATTCGACTAGAAAAATCGTACATGCATTTCGCTTGTCCAAAGGTATGGTTTGAAGCTACTCGATGACTTAAATAGCCATGGGATCACATCAAAATTCGATGGCTACGTATCTGTGGCGCGTGGAGCTTGACCAATGAAAGCCTGTACACGGATTTAGCTCTCATACGACAGGAAATACTTAGCTGGTATTAGTGGACTATTATCGACCATCTGGGGCAGTGGGCTGAAACCAAGTTTAACTGTCATGTTTACCGAATCCATCACAAGACTATGTATTCAATCCTAAGCTTGTTTTATTACATATTCATTTTAAGTCCAATATTGTAGTATAAATATTTGTTTGTTTACAATTAAACTGTGTTAACAGACGTTTGACTGTCAATGCCTTAATACTTGGCGGCTACTAAGAAAAATTCCCTGAACTGGTTGATATCTAAAAGGTGATTTATTAGAAAAATGAAATTTGAAAACTGATGGGCGGTGTAATATATGTAAGGTGCGCCACAGTTTCGGTTGTAAGGACAACTTTCAGTTTCGCCATTGTATCTCTTGGTTTGACATACATTTGTTTGTGTAGAAGATAACTGATAAATGCGGCTTCCACGTGGACACCATTGCAGGAACACATCTGCAAGTGTGGGCTGGAAGCGTAGAACTCTAACTCACTAGAAACCAGTCATCTCTCCATCTTCCCAACCGACCGGGAGTTGCATGTGCAAATACTTCAAGCCGGTTGAAGAATGCGAATGCTTCATTACCTACATGAGGATTCTCTTCCAGACATGCGCCTTTACGAAATCTAAGCAAAATTCCTCGTAGAACCAAGGTGAGCGCGCGCATCTTCTCTTTTTTTCACCATGAATTAACTACGGGGAGTGCATGATATTATCTTTACCTTGGAGTTGATAACGGCCTGCGATACTTGTTGTGAAAATATTTCCTGGGGGTCTGCTTGTGAGTGTGCAACCATGCCGAAGAACCGATTTGAAGAATGTGTCGAAGTGCCGTCTGTAGACCGTATGGCATCTGTTGGTTGTGGTTGCGGAAGAAGTGAGCCAGCGCCGGGAAAGGCGACATTGGTAGGGAGATGGTTGTTTGCTTACATGCGATAGGAGCAAACCTTCTAGAATTAATTTTTTTTAAAAAGGTTGTTTTTAATTCTAGACTATTCTCTGTCCCCTACGGGCTTGGCACTTAACCTGAGGTATATCTTCAAGATATGTAAAGCATAAGGCAGAGTGGCAGTCACAAATAGGACAGTTCGTCAGTGGATTGTGCGATATAGGATTTTCGACATTAACGACTGAGACCGGCTCGGACGCCCTTTGAAAGTGTGCACGGCCGCATTAACAACAGTGGTCGAAAGAAACCCACATTTCACGCTGCGCGAGATCGTGCCATTCTTGACGTACCATGCATACCGTTCAAAGTTATACGGAGCAATTCGTCAGCAAGCAGGATGTATGGGGTGCCGCACGCGCTTAGTAATTGCCAACTAGAGAAGCTCATACCAGAATGCGATCAGTTCCTAAAAAAGAACGAGGATCAACCCCTTTTCTCCGCACCATGGTAACAGAGGATGAGACGTTAATACTCTATAAGAACGTTGTCCGCAGAAGGCCCAAACAACTGCCCAGCCTGGATCTCATAGCAAGGCAAGTGATGTTAAGTGTTTGGTGGGATGCAAAGGGGGTGATACCATTATGAGCTGTTATAACCAAACGAAACAAATAATATGATAAAATACTGTCAACAACAAGACAAGCTGAAGAGGGAAATTGACCAGAAGCGGGCCGGAATCGGTGAACCACGACAACGCAAAACCACACACATCCTTGCTCATTGTTAAAAAGGTAATGTATTTTTGGTGGAATGCTTTGCCACATTCTGCGTATAATCCTGACCTCCACCGGACCATCATCTGTTTTGGTCTTTTTAGAGTTGCTTTAATGATAAATAAGTCGATTATTTGGATTGTATTAAAACGTATATAGATCATTACTTCAGAAGCGTACCTACGTCACCTTCTGGAGGGATAGAATCATTAGCTTGCCCAAACGTTGGGCTAAGGTAGTTAAACAAAATGGGCAGTACAGCATTTAATTTTAAAAAAATCCGTTGTAACGATAGGTGTCTTCAAAATGAGTGAAAAATCGGAGCGGACTTATGGATCACTCCCCGTATGTATGCCGTATGTGCATCTTCGGGGAAACTGCCCCTTGTAGAGGCGCTTTCAAGTATTATGAATCCTGGATTATTATAAGAAGATTCGCAGAAAACGGTCTTCGCGGCAAAACTAATCGCCACCTTAAGTCGAGCAGCCTGAATGGCAAGAAGAGTGGCTACATGACTTTGAGACAAGACAGTACTGCGGCCACCACCCGACAAGGGGCAAAAAAAACGACTGGATTTAGTGGCTTTGTGAGTCCCACACTACCGTGGCTTTTACAACAACGCCCGGTATGCATCACGCATTTTAACCAGTGACCTCTCTAAACAAACACACATATGTATGTGTATATATATTTTTAGACCATCGTTGTTGTCTCTTGTTGTCGTTATAATTACGACTTTTATAATTAAATAAACTAAATAATCCGACTTCACTGAATACTAATCGCAGCACCTGATTGTATTCGAATATTCGTTTATTCTAGGACGATTAAGGTTTTGTGTACTACTGAGGTCGCCGCTACTGATGTTATCTACCCATGGCGGACGGTGAATTAGACCCCACGGCCCGCTGTAATTGACTATATTATAAATGTAACATTTATTATGACATTTAGTTTAATTACAAAAGCGTCAATACTCTTTCTGGATCTCGAATTCTGCGCTAATGCAGGTACGTAATATTAACAACTACCGAACCCGTCAGCGATTGGACGCGAGCCTTTGACGATAAGGACGGTGATAGATTTGGGTGGTTAGACTTGCCTGCCGCTAAAGCTTTTAAGCTCTTTTCTCTGCGCCGTTATTTTCAATCTGCGGTGTGCATTGTGTGGATGCTATGCAGCTTGCTCGCGTCGCGTGCGGATAAGAAAATAGAACGCTCGAGAGTTACAGTTATTCCATATATATATATATATATATATATATATAAAGAAATAATAAAATGAATTTATATGACTTTTTATGTTAGCACTTTGGAGTGGTCACGGTTTCTCTAATTCTGAATTTGCCCAGTTCGACAATGTGCCTCGAACAGATGCTGCGTTTTCTCGTTGAATGTTGAGAGGCGGCCTCTGACTCAAAAATTCCGATGCTCTCGAGTTTCCTGTCGCGCGGTAATTAACTTCAGTGTAATAGGGCCTGGTCACCCCATTGTATCAAAAAAAAAACTGACAAAATTGGTGCGGATATCTAACGCCAGAATATTTTCTACATTTATTAGCCTCTGCTAACCTGCAAGCATAACGTGCCTGATCCGCACCTCCACTGACCACCAAAGGAGCTAATGTCGGTTACAGTTGCATTTCAAACAAGCATGCGACCCACGCTCAGAGTGAGACCGTCAGGTCTTTTTCCAGCGTCCCCTGGATAGACCCGGAGGTTCTAGAACACACGGAAAGCCATCAGATTTCAATGCTCGACTAAATGTGTCATTCAAAGCCAAGTGGCATGCTCGTCGGCCTGCACTTAAGGCGCATGACAACCCATTATGGGCCAACGTGTCCACAAGGTAGCCACAAAGATATTGGCGGGGAACGACTAGGTCAACACCCTGCCGCAGTCCTGTATGAATGCACGTCGTCTCGCCGTCCACTATTTGTGGACAGGGTAAGGCATGTAACCAAGCTCCAGCCCCTTGACTATTAACGGATTGCAGTCTGGCTTTATCAGCCAGGGTAGGGGCTCTATCAATCAGACTCGTTAATCGCTTTTTTTGCAAGGAGCTGTCCAACTGCTCTGCTTAGTTCTTTCACCGGGAGGGGAGTCGAATAAAGATTTATATAATCTGTCGGTCAGCCATTGTAGTTCTACGTCTAAGCTTCGCGCCCATCGTTATACAATAATGCCTTAACCCTGTCCGCAGCCTGAGTCAATGATGACACGATTGCGGGCCCTGCCATTGTGACCGCGCCTGGCATACCTAAGCCGCCTAGAGAGACCGGAAGCATTACCTGATCCATTGCCACATCGGCGCGCTGAAGATTTAGGCTATGAGAACAAGTTGCAGCTTCTAACTAGGTGTGTTAATCTCGTAGCTGAAAAGCAAGATCGAAGAAGTAATAGGCCGCCGTGGGCCCCCAATTGTGGCAGTCTGCCTGTGGGTATATATTTACATGTGTGTGTATAGGAATAAACTAATGAAGAATGAAGTAGAGGCATTCAATGCCTACATATTTGGTTCCCCTTAGTTCATATAAATATGTTCTTGTGGTGCATGGTGCAAACTGTGCCACCCTCCGTTGCCGAGATCAGTCTCTATACCCAACGCATCTCCTTAACGCCATGTAAACATCACAGCGTACCAAACAGCAATATCAACAGACTCGACGCAAATGTGTCTAGCGATATTTAAGGCGTTATTCTACTATATTGTTAGCTCGTTTATTGTGCCAGAGTCCTTTGAGAGTTCCTTAGGCTTTTCTTCTGTCTATTCTAAAACAGTGACGCACTAACAATTGAAAACACCCGCTGCCGCATGTGCGAGGTTGGTAACGAAGGCCTTTGCTCCGCATACTGGCTCCGTTGTTTAGTCCGGATTATTCTGCAGCAGTAAAGCCCTATTGCTAAAAATGCTGCTGTTGCTACAAAGGGCAGCGACAGCGATAGCCTCCGAGAAAACCAGCATATTGACATCTGTGCTACGCTGTGTGTTGTGTCGGCAGTGACAGTTAATCGCCACTTATGCGCAAAGAAGGATGCAAGCAAACTCCTTGGAGTTGGCACGTCGTCGGGCACAAATGTCAGACATCGTCGTTTCTCTATGGTTGGAGAGATGACATTCACGCCACAACTCTTCGCACTTGCGTTGCTCTCGCGGTACGCGCTGTTAAAGAGCACACGCCTGGGAGAATTTTTTCGTTGGCTATGCGTGGCTCGTTAAATAAAACAGCTCGAATAGTCGAGACGCTAGCTCAAACTTTGTTTAGACCGCATCTCAAACGTTGTCTGGCCAACGATGTAAAATAATATTTCTTTATCAGCTAAGGTTTACACTTCAGAGACATTGCGCACGTAAAATCTGGTGTCGACACTAATAATTATATTTAATTGCGACATGTATAGATACCGATGAGTGCAATGCCGACGCATAGTAATAAAAAATCAATATGAAATTTGCATTTTGTGCGTATTTTTTGAAATTAAGAATTGCAAATTATACGCTCTAAAATTTTTATATTTATTGATAGTTATTCCTGTGCCGCTTTTTGTTGTAGTCGCTACTGCTCTCCGTTGTATCATACACGTTATCTATAACTCATATTGTTATTGCTGCGGTCTTCTCGTCATTATTGATGTTGATGCTGGTCGCAGTTTTACTTATGTACACAGTGCTTTTACTGTGTTTTGACACGATATCGATTTTGATCATTTTGATGTTATATTGCTTGGTCATAGAGACATGTTTTAGTTAACAAACGATTTCCGCCGTCAAGGGACGCCTGATAGCCGTATAAAACATGCCAGCACTACTAAAACTTGGTAGGGCACTAGATTTGTTTGCCGAGCCCGGTGGCGTGGTGCATTCCGCCCGCACCTCGCGACCGGAGAGGACATATAGGTGCGCGGGTTCGAGCCCCACCGTTGCGCATTTGTATTTATGGGGTCCGTCTATGAAATTGTTTTGAATTTGACGATTGCTTTGAATTTGTTGTTATCGTCAAACGGGAACGTCGATCTGTTGTACACCATTCATCATTGTTATTTCAAATTGGAATCGGCCGCGTTAGTCATGGTGTTTATTTTCAAGTCTATGTAATTCTTTTGAAATTCGTGATTGTATTGGAGGCGAAATCTTAATTAGTTATAGTCATAACGAGCTCCTAGGCATGAAGGCTGCAAGTGAGGAAGATGCGCTGTAACGCTTAGTGGATGAATACAAGTGTGAAAACCGCGGAATGGGGAACTGGCGTCCAGGCTTTTTGCACATTAAACTTTCTTTTTTACCTACGAAGAAGGTGGAACATTTAATCAATTAATTGCATTTAAATATTTGAGCACTAGCTGTTTGTATCATGGCCATATCCAGATAACCCGTGAAGTGACATTGTGCACACATCTGCGCAGCGAACTCGGAATCCTGACGCGATGGCATTTTCACAGGCATCTCCTCGAACTACTGAACACGCCTTCATCATCATCATCAGGTTGTTTTATTGACATGCTCTTTTACAGGCAATCTGTCACAATTTATGTCAAAGTCATATTTCATTAAAAATACCTATCGTTGGATCACCTGCATCTGTCAAGTGTAATCGTAATATTATATACACACACAAACCTATATAATCTAATCTTGCACAATGTCGATGTTTCCCTAATGGATCTCTCGTTCAGTCTGTGTTTAATGTCGCATTGAAATGCTGTGGATATGCTACATAGCGCTGTAATAATGGCGATAGCAAAACGACTGCATTGGACAATGAAACCCTAATGCTTGGTCTTGTTATAAAAAGCCACTTTTCTCGCTTCTCTGGGAATTTACTCTACATACACCACGGTTAGTAAAAAAGCTAGCCTGTCCTCTGTATCTTATCTTCTGCACCCTAGTAATGACCACCTTTTAAAAAACACAATGCCTCCCAAATATTTCACCACCACTGGAGCACACGTTTCGTAATTTAGTACCTGAACTGTCTTTCTCACAGGAGCAGACGTGTATTATGTATTTTCTTCTATGGCGAAGCAGAAACTGTGCTGGCATCAAAGCCTCTATTCAGGGTATCCCAGGAATATTTAGAAAACGACATAGAGAATTGTAGAACTCGTTAAAGTCAATATGTTTTCCAATGGAACATGGTCTCTGAGAAGTCGTGTTTCGGAGTGAGAGTGATATTACTAATTCCGCGGTTCTGGTGTTACTTACTTAACTTAACTACTTCGTAACTACGAATTGCTGTGGGTTGTCATGGGCTTAGGATTTTCGGGTATTGGACGTAAAAGTTAATAATAGAACCCTAATTTTTGCAAATTTTCGTTTTAAGGGATAGGTTATGTCACATGTTCTGGTCGACGTTATGTTCTTTAAAAGAATCAACATTTTCTCACGAATACGGTGATGTACTTAGTTTCTGTATAGGAGGACTGGTTATCTCGCAATCAATCTCAAGCACAATTTATGCTCCTATGTCGGGCAACAGCACCAGTTTCATGGACTTACGTAATATCACTCTCACTCCGAAACAAGTCCTTTGAGGAACCATGTTCCACTTGAAAAATATTCACCTTAACGAGATATTCAATTCCCTATGTTGCTTTCTAAACGGAACGATCTACCACATTGGAGTCCAGTCGAAAGCTATCAAGCGGTTAAAGCAGTCCTCTAACTCGTATTCACAACCAACCCGTATCACTAAAAATCTTAGCAACTTTTTTAACCAGCTCAGTTAAGGTGTCAATACCACTAGAAACGTGAGCCGGATCGAATCGAAACAACATTGTTGTGTCGTCGGTAAAAGTTGACGCCTTTCTCAGGTTATCGCGTTAAATTCTCTAAACGATGAACTTCAGCAACATTAGAAACATGAGGGGGTTAACAACATAGCCCTGCGAAAACCCCAAATCAATAAACTTCCAAGTGAATTGGGTAGATTCAACCGTAACAGACCGAAATTTAACATCAAAATAGAACCTAAGTCATCTAACTGAAGAAACAACTGAAACCTAACTGGGTCAGCATTGGAGAATCTGTGGGCAAGGCAATTGAAGTCCGGCGCCAAAGATCGTCAAGCACGTGCTGCAACAGGTGTGCTAGGGCCAAGTGTGTCGGTCGGTTCTTACGAATGCACAACTGGTCTGCCGAGAAGAAGTCAATGTTCTTCAAATTACAAGTTGAGCTCTATAGTCAAGTACCTTTGAAATATCAGCAGCTGAGACAACAACCTTAGCTGGACGCACGACACCAACCTCCGTCACCCTTGTATTATAGGGCGACGTTGGTAGGTCTCAAACATTTTGGGAAATATCTTAGTTTAAAAAAATCTGCACTAGCGCAGGAGACTGGTTGTTACAGTTTACCCGGAACACCTATGACTTCAACACCCTAGACCATCAAGTCCGCTATCGATTTCTCATCAAGTGTCTAAACGAGGCAGCGAATATAATTTGGCCTCTGTAGTCCATTGTTCAATAAGATGGTGCCTATAAGTGCACGTCAAAGCCAACGAGCTGAAACGAGTTCGAGATTTTATATCCAACCGCAGGGAAATGTCGTCAACGATTTAGTTCGTTAACGATCGATTTAAGCTCTCGAATCGTGTGACTAGTACTGGAGGATAACACTAAACAAAGCTTTACCTTAAGAAACTCTCCACCGCAGGCTTTTTTTTATATATTTGGTGATATATTTGTTGTTCGTTTTTTAACATATTTAATATTGTTTAATAATTCTAAACATATTTAATAATGCAGGGGCCAATTGTTTACACCCCGTTATGAGTTAAATAAAGTTTGTATTTCTATTTAATAATGTATACTGCGTTAATATATTGAATGACATTGAATCGGACGTGCCGCGTTTGAACCGCGTATCCTATTAAATGTCATTAAACCGATTTTATTAAAGGCCTCTCTGGTCAGGAAAATTCGTAAATACTACTTTCGAGAGCATTAGTACACCCTTTTATTCTTAGGCATCAAATGCTTGCAATAAATGCACAGTAACGCTTATGCATCGTGTGTCGTAACCGATAAACTCCTGATGAGAAAAATAATGTGTGATTGCCTCGAGAAGTACTAGAAGTGTCATTAATCATAGCAAATGTTTCATCGTAAATCTTGCCTTTGACGGAAACGCTTTGAAAGCTAAATTACCATTTAAAGCATCGTACATTTTGATCCAAAAGGCTCAAAATGAAAAAAAAAGAGGATCAAGGAGGCCGTACATAGTCCGGATATACAGCATCAATGCTGCATTGATCATTCCGCCTTTGCACTAATAGTGTGTCCCTTCCAGATACAACCGAAACGGATTGGCCGTCACTGATAGTGATAACAATCAGATAATATTCCGAAAGTAATGAAATGGAGACAGCGATGCGAGCCTACACGTTGCGTCACTTGGCGGCCTTTAAGCGTACTGTCCATCGCCGAGGCGGATAACCACATCTGATTATCCACGAAGACAATGAAATACAACTATAGTGTAAGCCTTATCAAGCGATCACTAATAATAGATATCTCGACCAGATTCCCGAACACTCTGGCTAAATATTATTTACTGGCAATTATTATTATTATTTATTCAATATTTCGATGTTTCCCTACAATTGTGGGATCTAAACGTGTACCCGCCTAGGCTCACCCCCGCTCCTCAATCCATGGAGCCGATAACAGCGGCGGCGTTTCCCCTACACACTGCGAGCGAGAGTTGCTGACGTAGAAACTCACCCTCGCGCCGGTCACCCGTGTTAGCACTTATTTTGATACCTAGGTCTTTGAGGAAGATACTTATGTTTTTGCTGATTGGGCCCATCGTTTCCATGGCGACGGGCACGAAGTGGTATCTTTTTCAGAGTATTTGCGCTTTTTTGCGATCTCAGCATGTTCGGCAACCCACCCTTACCGGGTAGCGCTATGCATCAAGTATGACGGAGCCACTGTACATGATACCGTGGCATCCCATACTAGACATTTGCCCTTAGACCATGGCGGAATGGTGACGCCGTCGGCTCTTTGTCGTCTTCGAAGCCCAACCTGGGCTCTAGGGTGTTTGGTATGCCGGCTCTACGAAGAGCCTTCTTTAAAACTGCGTTAATTTCCGCGTGTCTGAGAGTCCTACCAGGGCTCTTAAAGCAGCTTAAAGGGTGCAGTCCGTCCTTATCCACTGTTTTTCCACATGCCCTATTATTATTATATAATTATTGTTGTTGTTGTTTTTACTATTACTATTTTTAAAACATATGTATAAGATTTAAATAACACGGTGCTAAGAAAAAAAGAAAAAAAAGATATATGTATTGGATGTTTCAATGCTGCGTACATGGGCTTTTAGCCTTACGAAAAACACGACTATAATGTTGTAATACACATAAGATACTGTAACGCACTTTAAAAAAGTAATGGAATCTCCAACACAGCTGCCTCAATGGAACTACAGATAGAACAATTTTCGATAACGATATGAGATCATATACACATGTTACTGAGCTGGAACGGGTTACCCTATCTATTATGTAAACAGGCCCACAAAAAATATGCATTTTATAGAAGGAAGATCCGAAGGTCCTGACCAATCGTTAGGTCTCATGCCCACTTCAGCGTTGAACGGAATCGACGTTCTGGTGCTCACGGAGACGTGGTGTCTGACGCCCCCCAAAGTCCAAGGATATTATGCAGCGCACTGTCTCGCTTCTCGATCTAGTTCTTTGGGCCGTCCCAGTGGAGGTGTGTCAGTTTTCTACAATAGCCGGCTAGGAGACATGAAACTACTTCTGTCAGAAGACAACTGCGTAGTTATGGAAGGTCGAAGACTAAATTTGATTGCCATGTATGTGAAGCCAGCAGCAGTTGAGGACACGTTCACACTAATAGAGAAAATTACGAAGTGCGCACAACAGGTTGACCGTGCTCACCCCACGGTGATTGTGGGAGATATGAACGCAAGACTCGACAGACCCACGGACGCGAGGACTGAAGCACTCACCGAAACACTATCGGATATGGGCTTCTGGGTGGCGAATGACCCAAGTTTGTCAACATTTGAAGGTGCAATGGGTAAATCAACTATAGATTTATTTGCTACAAATATGCCGAAACGAAATGTGTGTTTTGTGGGAATAGATCACCAAATGAGAGAAGGGGCGGACCTGACGGTGCATAAACCCGTTGGTCTGGATATCACGGTCCCAGTCCGCCACGAGCGACAGCACAAACGGAAACCTCTGTCGAGAGTACTTAAAGCAGACCGCCTACAAGAAGCCGTAGAAGTTCTCGGCATCGAAAGAGCAGAGCAAGATGTAGAAAGCTACAATGAACTGCTCACCCGAGCACTCAAAGCATGCGCAGAGCATGTGAAATGGAGAAGAGAAAGGAGTTGGTGGACTCCGGAATGTAACCAAGCGAAGGCCATTCACTACCAAGCAAAGGTGCTGGAACGCATAAGGCCGGAAATGAAACTTCTATTGGCAACGACGAGGTCCATTTACCGACGAACTCTGCGGAATGCTAAAAGGCAACACGAGCAACAACTGGAGACTCGACTGCTTCAGAAGACCGAACAAAATCCATATTTGTGGCTCCGTAACACCTCGGAGGGGAGGTCTGCATGTCCAGTTGAAAGCGATGTACTCTATGGCCACTTTAGATCGATCCTCAGCTCACATGACACAGTGCCAAGGGCAGTGCCTACTATCATGTCGGTCTGGTCAGAAGAGGATCTGAAATGGAGAACTCAACTGGACGAATACTTCACCGTCCAAGAAGTGGCGGAGGCACTGCGTCAACTCCCGAGAAACAAAGCACCTGGGCCAGATGGCATCTGCAATGAGCATCTGCAGCAGGCAGCCACAATGACCGCACACTGGACCGCGCTTTTTAATAGGTGCATTTACAACGGTCGACTACCATCAGCGTGGAGACAGTGCGTTATGGCACTTATTCCAAAGGGCAAGGGACCGCGGACCGAGCCCTCTTCTTGGCGGGGCATTGCCAAGAAAAGCTGCGCTTACAAACTGCTTGCAAGCCTCCTAGCCGCTCGTCTAACGTCGTTCGTCGAATACAAAAAGGCATTACCAGACGAACAACATGGCTTTCGTGCGCAGAGGTCAACACTAACTGCATGTGCAATCCTCCTTGCAGATATAGAGCAAACCCTGTCAAGAAAGGGACTGTTTTTATACAGCGTATTTGTGGATTTCCGAGCCGCGTTTGATTCAGGCTCAAGAACTCGAGTCCTGCTTAAACTCGCCGAAATCGGGGTCCCAATACGGATGCTGACATTGATGAAGGACGTGCTACAATCCAATCAGATCATCTTGGACGACGGTGTAGCGGAGCACCCAAGCATAGAACAAACGACAGGTTTTGCGCAAGGCGATAATCTCAGCCCTTTGCTTTTTTGTTTACTGGTAGCCGATTTACCAACACGTTTACAGACCCGACACCCAGCTGTCAAGATAATTATGTATGCCGACGATCTAGTACTCTACAGTAGCAGCAGATACCATCTGCAACAGGCGCTGGCCACTTTGTCGGCATACGTGAACGTAGTAGGCCTTGAAATAAATATGCAGAAGACAGAAGCTATGAAGTTCAGGCACGCGGGCAGGCTGGCCGTGACCGATACACTTAGGTTAAATGGACAAGACCTGAACTATGTAAATAAGTTCACATATCTCGGTATCACAGTGACCCCCTCAGCCAAGACCTTCGCTGCACATATAGAGGAGAGGTCTCGAAAAGCCTTGATTGCGGCGACAACCCTTAAGAAGCCCCAGATGCTCTCGATTAAGGCAGCGCTAGCTATATTTGATATGAAAATAGCGCCAATTGCATCATACGGGATCCAGCTTGTATGGGCAAAACTAAGCTCGACTCAATTCGGTGCTCTCGATCGTGTGAAACCAGCTTATTTAAAGCGGGTACTAGGTTTACATACGTCAGCATACAACCGCCTCACGTATTTGCTGTGCGATGCTCCACTATTCGTGGAACAGGTCAAAAAACAGTTTGCGCTTCCAGACACCCGTGCATACAGCGAGTTCATACGGCGATATGAAGAGAAAATGGCAGAGATTGATCCACATTTTTATATGACAGATGCAATGGTTAGGTCAGAATGGAAGGGCACGAGCAGGACAAAACAGGCACATGACCACCCGCTTTGCTGTGCACGGTTTTCATCACCATCTATGTCAGAAAGACGCTTGCCATGAACCCTGTGACACATGTGTTTGTAAATATTGTTATGGTATATGCGTAAGATATCATGCCAGTGAGTGTAATGCAATCCCTTCTCTAACAAAGCTGGCACTGAACGATTTTAAATATTAATATCATTACGAGACTGTAGTGATATCGATCGTACTATTGTATATTTTACCCAATCTGGTGTGTAAATAAATCATGTGAAATATAGAAGGAAGATCAGCCAAACTATTAATACTTGTATTTCTAATTAGCATACAGGAAAAACTTCCTGGATCTTAGAGCTAGCAATGAATTTAAGCTGCCCCTGCTCTAGTAGACCACCAGTACCGACATTAATATGGATGGCTGAGAATATATTATCACCAACGCGAATGTCATCTCGCGGCAGACACTCCCTAATATTCTTCGGAGATTGCGGAGCGACGTAATTAAAATTCATGAATTATATAAATGGAATAAACCGAGCAAGATGGCTTAGTGGCAAAGCCTTTGCCTTGCATTCGGGAGGACTGGGTTCGAGACCCATACCGGCCACTCTTAAATTGGTTTGCATGGTTTCCAATTTAGACAAGATAAATGCCGGAATGAATTAAAATTAGCCATGACATGAAAAAACGTACACGAACATAACCCTTACGGAAAACCTTAAACAAAAAAAAGAATGAGTTAACTGCTTAAACTTTAAGAGAGCACATAACATTGGTGTTAGAAGGTCTACGAGCTCTTAAAGGCCTTGCACAGGTTTTGGGCTGGAAATTTTATAATCTCCTCGAGAGGCGCAAGCACCATTGTCTAGGGCTTGCCGCTGCTTCTAGCTGTCTTCATGAGAGACTTATTAAGCTTCCTCGAAAAGCGCAGCGTTCTGTAGCTTCAAGCCCGTAAACCGGCCTGAGACTGTTCTTCGGAAGAGTCGAAGTACCGGGCAGGTTTTACCGTACCTTCAACCCCAATACCGGCTCAACTACTACTGAATTCACCACGGCTGCATATGATCAGTAGGAAGTTTAAATCAAGTTGTCGTCCAGTTGCGGTTGTTTCGTGACAGGAACCGTTGTATCCATCCACAAAGATACGATCACTTTCACCAATGCGGCCGTTGGAGATACCGTCACTTAATGTAACAATCAAGATTCCATCAATACTGTGGGTTTATCGATCTCGCAGATGCTCACTGGACATGCCGCTGAGTGTAACGAATGCGGTCCATTACAGTGAAAACACTTAGCTTCATTTGTACAGTAGACGGCAAAATGTCTTTTCTGCCTACAGTGCCGACAAGCGGGTTTACTGCGACAATTTGGTTCCATAAACCAAACCTCAGACAACGTAGCACGAGAGTGGGGTAGCAGCTCATTACCTTATAAGGGCTAAAAGCAAGAAACACCTCAGCGGATGGTGGATTATTATATTTATGATATATATTTGTTGTTAGTTTGATATATATATATATATATATATAATAAAGATGGGATTATTATCGGATTGTTATTACAGTCAATAACGGCCATTTTGAAAAATAACAAAATATGTATCAAGAAGAAGCACTCTTGGAATGCTGGATCGCCATTTATTCGCTTCGACTACCTCCCTTTTGGGTGAGACAACTCCAGCGCCTTGAAGAGCTTCGAGAACGTCCTCGTCAATAAATCTACAATCGACACCAAGAAATTGCCGCCCTTCGCCAAGCTTTCTGACCGGTATGCAATCACAACTTGAAAAAGTACCTTAGAGCGCTTGATCACTCCAACATCGCCGAGAGCAAGCTTTCCCTGAACTACGCGAGCCATGGAAGAATTTTTATGCGACGAACTTTCTCGCCGAGTGAAAAACGTTGAGACATATGGGTTAAATTTTAGTTCACTTTCCGCTAGAAATCTGTTAAGGTTTTTGCGTAGTACGGATATGAGAATTCGGCCGCGTTCCATCTGGGATGGTATGCAGAACACTGCAGTTGGGAATTGCAGTAGTATTTTGTATGAATCTCTACTTGGTGTTAAGCAGGCCTCGTCGATTAGAGTTGTAGCTCCAGTTCTGGTCAAAGCAACTTCGGAACTCTCGCATTGAAGCTTCTCTCATGGCGGGACTTGAAAGCGGTTCACAAGATTTTCGATGAACGGTTTCGTCCTCGACAGACTATAAGTGAGCCTGTTCGGTACGTTTCTGGGGGGCTTGAAACTCTCTTAAAAAACGCTGTCTTTACCTTTTAAGAGCGTTAAGCTACTGAGCGGGTAGGTATTCCCAAATTAGTGTTATACCGTATGATGCCACCGAGACGACGTTTGGACCAAACGGCATGAGTGCTGTCTTTACTGAGAGCTTCTGTGGCGCTAGGTTTGAGGTCATGGCAACAACGCTGCTAAAACTCCCGCTGAGAAATGTACATCGAAAACGATGTGCCGCTTGGCGTTAGCTTAACACCCAGATAAGTAAACTCCAAGACAATTCTAGAGAAGCACCACCCAGGCTATGCTATCACTTCAGCTCAGGGGCCCCCGGATCTGAACTTCAGAGTTAATCTTCGACACGTTAATAATTAAACCGTTGTGCTCACTATATATCTCCGGCATCATTAGAAATCTGATTAGACCCACGGACACTCTAAACTCCATCTCTTCTGGCCAAAGACTTGAACGGTATACTTTATAACTGCTGCTTTATTCCGGAGAATTGCCGTTCGCCAAGCTCTCGAGGAGTAAGAAACGATTGAGGAGCCATGTTTGATAAAGTCAGTAATTTAACAATTCAACAGCGATATATACACCTGATATACATGGTTACATGGTTAGAGTCAGCAATCGAAGATAGCCAGGGTATCTCTAATTCGATTGAAAACAGGACTATATATATATGTTTATATGACTAAATCAGACAGTTACTTTTAAGAAATAGAACAAACAATAAATAATGATGCCGTTTGCCTGAAATGAAAACAACGCATACAAATATATGTATAATAAATGTCAAAATATAAAACTATAATAAACTCACCTCACAATTATTTGAAGATTTTTGATTAAATAACTACACTCCATAAATGAATACACTACTATTGATTAAACATACCAAATAATGTTTTTCTTAGACTCGATAAATGTCTATATAATATATAATAAATACTATCGAGTCCCACGATAGTATCAATAGCATATACGATCTCAATAGATAGAGTCAATGACCTTCGTGTGCATATATGGCCGTTCTTGATCTCACTGGATGTGTCATTCACATTGAAGGAGGAAGGACTTTTTCAAGAAATTTCTCTATAACACTAGCATGGCCCTTCGAAATTGTTTTATAAGGGTGGTACGCGAGTCAGATCTAAATTTAAATATTTTTAATACCTGAGCATACGTATATTTCAATGGTGAAGTGATTGAACTAGCAACATATATCTAGCTGGAAAAACTACTCGCGGATACTGATGTTTTAAGTAAGGGTTTGGACCAAAAGCTTAAAAAACACTGGTACGCGACTTCATAAATTAGAAGATTCAGTTGGTGCCATCCGTACTAACGCATTTAAACATCCGAAGGGTCTCTTTTACATTGTCATTGCAAGAAAGTGCAAGCAAACCATCAATGGCAAAACGTGCCTGGATACTAAATCATTTAAGGACAATATATATATTTTTTTTGAGGGACTAACTGAAAAATGCGGTTTGCACACACGGACACCACGGCAGGAAAGCTCACTGCAAATGTGGGCCGGTAGTGTGGGCTCCAACCCACTAAAAACCAGTCATGTCCCCATCCCCACACTCAACTGGGAACTGCGCAAGCAATACTTCAAACAATTGAGGGGGGGGTGAATGGTAGCGTCCTTATCTTAGCTGCCCTGGAGTGCCTCACGGGGCCTTGTCAAGAAAAAAACGATTCTTCTCTTCTTTGGCGTGCATAATACGTTCGATGTTCGAGCTATAAGATTCCAGTCATCACGTGAGTACATAAGAAGGTGTGCCAGCTTCTTAAGACTGCCGTCACTTGCTGTGGTTATGCCCTTGCGTAATGTAGCCCACGCCGGGCACAGCAATATTGTGTGTTCCGGCGTGTCCTCCGTTGTTCCTTCACAGTGCTTGCAGAGTGGCGTATCTGCTTTTCCTATTCTAAAGAGGTAACTCTCGAAGTTGCCATGCCCTGTGACTTGAGTCACGTGGTGTGTCAACTCGCCGCCGGGCCGGTTAATCTACGCCTTAACGTCAGGGATCAGAGCCTTTACACGGGCCCCAGGTGCCCTGTTCTGTATGGCGTCCCATTCATTTTGCCAAGAAATCAACGTTTTTTCCCTTTCTTCTTTCTTATTGCTTGTCGGTTCCGCCCACAAGCGACGACGTTCGTCGGCCTTCAGGTCCCAAGAGATCGTACCAGCCAGTACAAGGACAGCCGCCGTGATGACCGTCTTGTAAGCCATCGTAATCCGTAAAGCCGCGATTCGTTGGGTCTTGCGCATCAGCGCCCTGTTGCGGGTTAGAGTCAGTGCGGTTAGTGGCCACACAGGGGCCGCGAATAACATAATCGACTCGGCAACCGACATAACAAGGCGTCGCGTTGATTCTCGCGGTCCGAATGTATTCGGCATCAGTCGGGCGATGTCGTGTGAAACTTTAGTGGCTTTCTTTGCAGCCAAGCGGAGATGAGGTGTTCCTCGCAGGCCTCTGTCCAGGTACATTCCCAGATAGCGGGCTGATTGAACCACTCGAAATCCTGGCCGTTCAAGATTAGCTTTGGGAGAGCACACCCTCTTGGGCCAAGGAGGATGACTCCCTCGCTTTTGGTAGGGCCAGCGTCAAACCCGCTCCCCTCATCCAGACGGAAATCTCGGCCAGGGCGTCATTGGCTCTAAGTTCCAGTTGCTGGGGGCTGCCGCCCTGTACTACAGCTGCAAGGTCGTCCGCATACGCAAGTAGGTCTGTCCCTTCTGGTAGGTTACTTAAGCGTAGGACATCGTCGTACGCCAAGTTTCCATAAAAGAGGACCCAAGATGGAACCCTGGGGAACTCCAGCTGTCATTTCAAATTCGGATCCCTCATTGTCTACCCGCCGTTCGTTCAGGTAGTCCAAGACAATTCGACAAAGGTAGTTTGGAAATATTTTTCTCTTGGAGCGTCCCAGTATCACCCTCCAGGGTAGCTTTTAAAAGCCTTCTTAACATCCAGCAGTACGACAATGAGAAGATTCCTGGACCTTGCCGGGGATTGTCGTAGATCTTCCGCCTTAGCAACGACCCGCCTGTATTGCGGTCAGACACGAGCGGCCTTTGCGAAATCCGAACTGATTCGGTGAAAGAAGGCCGCGTTCTTCTGCGAATAATCGCAAACGGTTTCTATAATCGCCTCAATACCCTTGGCCAGTGTACTGACTAGGCAGATTGGTCGGTAGGTGCCGTTCATTTTGGGAATAAGCACAAGGGTCGGCCTTCTTCCAAGTCAGAGGCAGCGTCCGGATCTGGTATCTGTGTGGCACGTGGGGAAACTACTTCAGGAAACTCTTTAAAGATAACTTTTACGGCGGAGGCCGGTATAACCATCAGGCCCTGGTGCTTTGCCGGCCTTCAGTCTATCTCCCGCTGCACGGACCTCCTCTAGAGTCACCTCTTGGACTGGTTCTCGTCCGCACCCGCTTCGAAAGGCGTCCTGTTGAGGGATGGATGTCGAGGGAAAAGCGTTTCTATTACCCGGCGTTCGTCCGGGGAAAGGTTAGCGCTCTTTCTTGTATTTGTCTTGCCACGGATCAGCTTGTACGGTCGTCCCCACGGGTCGTTTTCTATTCCCGACAAGAATTCCTTATGGCATCGTTCCTTGCTTTCATCTATAGTTTTGCGTAGAGTGGCCCTAAATCTTCTAAACCGTTTTGCAATTGCGCAATGATTATTTATTCCTTCTACTGCGCCTTGCCTGGTGAATCTTCGCCTGGCGTAGATGCAGCGTCTGCGGGCTTCCGCGATCTCTCCGTTCCACCAATACTTCGGCGAAACTGGACGTAGTCGCTTTGGATGCGTTCGCCTCTTGCTTGGCGTCTTGCACGCTTCCTCCAGAACGTTCTGAAGCTCTTGAGCAATTTCAGGTTCACCCTTTACTTTAAGAATTTTTGCCAGCCTCTTTGCAGCTCCCTGTTGTCAGGTGGCTTAGC
>QVRM01006172.1:0-7500 GCA_003439945.1 Dermanyssus gallinae
AACCTACCAACACGTGATTTATACACACCCAGACACTTACGAAATTATAAATAAAATGTCTTTAAATAAAAAAAATTACAGAAAAAAAAACTCTAAAAACGTCTCCATGTCTTCCTCTGCCCCGTCGGTCTCTTTGGGTCTCTCTAACTATTGCCTGCCTGCGTAGACAGCTATGGCGAATGACTGTTTTAAGCGGCTGAGAACTCTGTCCAAATGTTCTGTAGTAGCTAGCATATCTATGAGGGAGGCGGCGCCGGATGCAGTTGTCTGCTTGATTGCCACGACCGCCACTGTAGCTGACGGCCTGACGGTCTGAATTTGATAGATCTTATTAGTCAGGCTTCCCGACACCTGAAGCAAGCGAGGCTGGACCGAAGCGAATGCTGCTAAAAGCCTAGCTGATTTCCAAACGACGATAGTGTCGTATTCCCTCTCGGTCATATTGGAAGCTGTACAGACAGTCGAAATTGCACAACATTGTGGGTAGCGGCAGTAGCAGTGAGGCATTTGTGCCAATGTTGTGCATCACATTGGGCATCCGATATGATAGGCGATTTGCTCGGCGGCGGCGTCCGGAAACACGGAGGCTTGGTGGCAATCTGTGTTTCGCCTTAACCAGTATGACTCTGGTCACATCGGGAGTCATACTGGTTAAGCGCCCAGCTTATTTAACTAACTTGGCCCCGCGTGCTTTCCTTCTCTTTCAGAGAAAAAGGAAAAAATATCAAACATTGAATGTAAGGCGTTTCAATTCACGCGAATACTACACGGTACTTGTAGCCGTCGAGGTGGAGCTACGAAACATCTGCGGAAAACGAGTTAAAACGCGTTTTGGAGGCGCGATTCGATAGGTGGATAGATCATATTACGGATGAACAATACGAATACCAGTGATAATACTCAATAACACTTAATAATGACAGCAATGACTGTCATCATCTCCATAGGTGCATAGATAGACATGCACATAGAGAACGTAAACAAATATCGCATTCTTCCTCCTTGATTGTTAAAATCAAATGGGGCATTGCCCTGCTGATACATTCTCTGCGGGAGAACGCCTAAATAAGTAAAGTATGATAACGCTAACGCTGGCTAAAAGGGCAGATACGAAATGACAGCATAGAGTAGACTCCTAGCAGAAGCAACTCCGATAAAGTCAATTTGATGATGTTTGGAACAATGGACCGCCCTTCCCACCCATCCCCTCGGCAAACATTAAATAAGTGGCTTACACGGCCGTGCCGATGAGATTCACATTTAGAGGGCTTTGTCACTTCCCTCCCACACTCAAAACAGAACTGGAGTGTTGTTCCAGTGTTGTTGATCAGACGCGGCATACTTTAACGACGACAAAATCGCGGACTAACGGTAATGAGGCGCCTGGCAGTCGTTAATGACAGCTGATTATCCGTGCTTGTCATTTATCCTGCTGTGTGACACCCACGTTAGAGATCAATTGAATGATTGTATTGTTTATTAACCAATATTTGGTTTATGCACATATGTGCTCTCCCAAAATAACTTTCATCAGCGATACAGCTTTTGTACACTGTTGGAGATGATACAGATCACAAGATTTTCCGCATAGATTGCATTCACACTCGGTTGATATCTCACGCCACCCATTTCGTATACGGATCTTCATCTGAAATCCATGCCTTGCAAATTGCCCAGTAACGAAGTATCTGTTTCTACAACATGATGTTAGACATCAGTACACTGTAGATGCAGCAGCGTGTTTTTCTCGGCCCGACGCAACCCGGCGTTCATCGTTTTCAGCGCTTTGGTCGCGTTCCGACGAAATTAGTTCAGCCATTACGTTGCATGACGTCACGTGACGTCGCCCGCCGGCCACCACCACCAGCAGCAGCAGCAGCAGAAAGCGCGCCTCCTTACAGCGGGGGGCCAACGACCTTTCACAAAACAAAACAACAGGGAGGGATGAGCGAGCGTCTTTATCTTGCCGCAGACGAACGAACGCGAGCGAAGCTCGAAATTCTGGCATCAGATTCGAGTTCTTCGCTTCTCGTCTTCCGTCGTTCTCAGTGCGGTGACACCACGCCGAACTTACTTACGATAGATATTGGTTGATAGTTGAATGTTTTTGCTTCCACAGCAACACAGCGAATGACATGCTTATAACGAGCATTATTTGTACAATAGCATGAACGTTTGTAGCTGAACTCGCAAGATGAGGGAAGATTCGGTGACGCAGAAAAAACACTGATTCAGATCGATGTACTTATTTAAAATTTACCCAACCTGGGTGTTAATAAACCATAATATAATATTATTTGTACAATGTTATACAGTATAATATCAATTTAAAGTATTGCTCAATGCAGCTCTACGATCACAAAGTGCAGCCTGCTGCGTTTTTGCGTTCTCGACGGCACTGTAGAGATATGCCATTTATACTATCGCCATGATCAATATTGACGTCATCATTGCGTTCGCGCATTATCGGCAACCATTATCAACAACAGCAATATCGTTGTCACATCAAATACGTCACGTTTTGCTGGCGATCTTCTTGACTTGTTTTTTTTTCGACGTTTTTTTTCTACTGCTGTTGCTGCTGCTGCTGCTGGAGCATCGGGACGCGCGGGTAGATGAAGCTGCGTCGGGTCGAAGAAGAAGTCGAGAAGCTCCGATTGTCTCCTCGCTTTAAGAAATGCATGGCTAGCATCCTCTATAGCTCTCGCGTGCGTGCAGCAATCCACTAGCTCTACTGGTGGACATGCAGCGGGTGAGGAACTGTGGCCAAAAGACTGACGAAAGCCGCCATTGACTTGTCGACGAACTAACAAATTGACGACGACAACAACGGTGCTGCACAAACAGGACATGCGTATCTCCGTCACCCGTGTATGCACTCTAGAAGAAAGTCGAAAGCTAAGCTTAGCGACGATATCTTACAATATACAAGTCGCTCGATTTGCTTAGAGGGTCCTGCAGCTGTCAGCTTGCCCGTTCTCTTCTCTGTTCTGGTCCAGTTCGTGCTTTCTTCTAACATTCGATTTCTATTACATTCGATAACTCTACGTACCTCAACGCAAACTGCAACTGAAAGCTTTAGTGCACACCTGAGAAGCACATCAGCATCAGCATCCTCACATCACACATCCTGTTTATCTGTGCATCTGGCGGCGGCCGCCCAGTTGTGGTGAACGAAGGTTGTTGTTGCTGGCATTGTTGTTGTTATTGCTGTTGTTGTCATTGTTGTTGTTGTTATTGTTGTTGTTGTTATTGCCGTTGTTGTTGTCATTGTTGTTGTTGTTGCTGTTGTTTTTGTGGTGTGGTGTGCCATGACCTCCACTGTCACACGACCCCTGGGCGACAAGTTGTGGGGAAGTCAAGCAGACGAGGAGGTGTGATGGTGAACGTTTCGTTTTATCGTCATCGTCGTCGTCGTCGTTGTTGTTTTTCGCTGGCTTTAAAAGCGTTGGCCTTTTGGCCGGGGTCGCTCTTGAGCACGAACGAGCGATCCACCAGCGGGATTGCGCGAACACAACACACACACTAACGCTCTCATGACGGAGCCGCCACGGCCAAAATGGCGCCACAAGTGCACCAGCACTTTGTTTCCTCACCTGGTGTTGGGGAGCTTCGACGCGTTGTATACGGTGGTGATTGGCCAGCCGGTTTTCCGCCGCGGGAGCCGCTGGGGTTGGTCATCAAGCCATCAACGTAGATTTGAGCGCTTCAAGACCAGATACTTGGTACTTGGTCGGCTTGTAGGATTTTGCCACTGTTGCTGCTGCTGCTGCTGCCGTTGCTGCTGCTGCTGTTTCTGCTACTGGCATGGAGACAATTTAGCTGCTGCTGATAAAAGTGCCGGTAACACTGACAGTCTAGCGACTACTGCTGTATTTCTCCGTCGGCGAAGAAACCCCACCGTTGCCGCCGCCGCCCTTGGTTCGTTTTGCTGATTGTTTCTGCTTGGATTTTCGTTGTTGTTGTTGTTGTTGTTGTTTTCATTATTGTAGTTGTTATTGTTGTTGTCATCGTTGTTGTTGTTGATTATTCTTTAGTTGCCGCAAAGTGATCACTGTTTTAATGCTTTGGTTTGGTTAGTACAGCTTCGCAAGATCTAGTTATGACCTTGTTTCGTTTTCACTTATACTTGCTATTGTTTAGGTTAGCTTGGTTATATTGCGGAGTAAACTCGCATGTGGTCCCGCGTTGTCTTGGTGGAAGGGAACACCCTTCTTATTTACAAGTTCTTATTTAGAACACCCTTCTTATTTACAAGTTTCGCATCAGAATCTTCCACGTTTCACAATGTCGTGAAATAAACCATTTCGATACAGGTAACAACGAGTCGATCCAAGCGCGTGCTTTATGTATGTATGTATATACGTATTCACTCATACACATGCGTGCCGTAAGATGCTTTGGATTGCTTCTAATGTTTACGTTGATAGAGTGAGGCAGTCTTGGCTTGCCTCACTCCATACTTAGTTTATTTTTCTAGTGCTTATGTGATTATAATTAATGTTGCCTCACTTTAACTTATTCTTTGCTTAACCCAATTGCTTGCATTAATAATCACATTTAATTTCTGCCATATCTCTTGAATAACATCAAGTGTACTACCTAAGAAGAAATGCTCTTTCCCCGTTATTCACCAACAACTGTCCGACGAGACTGCGCGATACACGGTGTAAACTGTGTCACTCATCACCCACAGTGGTATGCTGCTCGCCGCAGTACCTGTGCACAGATTTATTTTCTTTTTTTGTTAGCATGCTTTATATGCACATTGTGCCGTCGAATCGACGCGGCACTGCGTGTAAGAACATCATGGCTTTCCCATTGCGACGATGTTCGACGATGGAGAAGCAACCACCATCAGAAGGTGTTTCACCGCCAGATTTCTGACAGCCGGCCGATATTCATTGCCGGATGATGGCCGCAAAACCGTGTTAGCAGTGACGTATACTGTGAGACAACACTCCGTAGCCTACGCAACCCTGTCAAGAGCAAGCGGTCTGAGCAGTGCTTCGGCTGCCCGCGGAAGCAGTGCTTCGGCTCCAGGGTAACGCGCGTCCTCACCTCTCCAGGACAGGACGACGCAAACTGTACTGGCCAAGTTCAAGCGGGAACCGCGCTACAGCTCGGGCATGTTAGCTTGTCCATGCTCTTCCATCAATCAGTTTGGCCTGCTGCTAAAAATCATCGCCAAGGAAGGCGCTTCGAATGCGCCGACGACAAATTGAAGGACGCCACAGTAATTAACTGGCTTTTGTCACAGCCGCAGGAATTCTAGTAACAGGAAATCCTTCGGTTCGCGAAGCAGTAGGATAGTTGCGCTCAAGCCTCAGGTGCTTACTTTTGAATAAAGACTTCAACTATACACAGTGTCATACCTACCCCTCATGTACATATGGAGTATATTGTTGTATTCACGCCATATATATATATATATATATATATATATATATATATATATTCTACTACTGAGGGCGATGATCTAATTTCTGAGTTTTCACTTGTCATTTCGAGTTATAATGTTTATGAAAGTTATAGCTCAGTGTGCTCCTTTGCCTTGTATGTCAGTATCGCCAATAATATGGTATAGGTATTATCTGCTGCTTTATCTTCTTCTTTTTCCTCTTTTTATTCCCAAACCCTTGTACCACTTTTCATAACGAGAACTTAAGCATGTGAATGTATGCAGTTCCGTAAATAAACCACGTCTGAATTGAATTGAATTGAAAATATATATATATATATATATATATATATATATATATATTGTTGTATATACGCACGCAGCTATAGCACCACGTCGTTATTGTGGACGTGTTATTTCGTTGCTGTCGTTGAGCTCATCGGTGTGGCCGTCCCCTACCGCTACTGATTGGGGCTGGCGACACGACGTCAGACGCTTTTCAAAAGAAAGCCCCCTGTCTTTTTCCCCTGACCCCACCACACTATAGACGGGGGTAGTCGTCGCCGCCGTTAGCTGTTGGCGGGGGGGGGGGGGGCTCAGCCGTGCTGGTGATGGTGTATGTTGTCCATCGTGTCGGTTGTTGCGATGAGGAGGAGGCCGATCATCACCGATAATGCAGATAATGCCGGCTGTCCAGCTCGTCACGGCAACTGATGCTGATGCTGCTGCTCGTATCATTTGTGTGTGACATCGCCGTAACTGCTCAGGATGGGTCATGGACGCGCCAAAGGGGGGTTTGCCTTTTGCAAACTTTCCTTGCACTCACAGCACACCGCCTTTACCTTGCCCCATGTCGTTAGTGTCTGATTATGGCGTGTAAGCAGCTGCTTCTGTAGTCCATCCTTGTTGTTGTTGCTGTTGTTGTACCTGCAGCAGCAGCAGCAGCAGTAGTTGTTATTTCTGTTAGTACTGATTTTGTTGTTATTATTGATGATGATGATGATGCTGTCGTGGTTGTTGTTGTTGTTCTTGCTGGTGCTGTCGTTGTTGCTATTGCTGCTGTTTCTTCTGCTCTATGTTGTTCGTCATTGGGCATCTTCCTGTTGTTGTTGTTGTTGTTGCTGTTGTTCTCAATCACCAAGGTCTTAGAATGCTGATGATATATGATCATTAATGGTGATGGTCTGTCTATGCACACATCGCACACAGTGCGACAACAGTTCACCATAACAACGGCGAGCATTTCGAAGCATTATTTGCTACGGCCTACCTACTAGCAGACGTTCGGTTCTCTTGTCTCCGCTAGATGTTTAGACATTCAACCTTTGACCGTCTTCTATTAAATAGCCGCCAGAATGTACGCTCGTTGCCAGGTAGGTAGACATTCCCGTTGGCTTGCCGACGACTACAATGCCGCAGTAAGTGATATGTATACAAATCATGGTATTTGCCTGGTTGGCGGTATGACCGGCCGCCGTACATTGTCTAGACACCTAGACACCTGCTGAGACTACAGCTAACGTCTTTCTGGCTAGAATGCCGCCAGACATGACCAGAGGGCCATAGGTGAAGCACATTGTGTTTTTTTGTTACGACCGCTTTCGTGCTTCCTTATCCTTGGCAACGTTCGTCTACCAAAAGAGAGGCTGGCTGGTTGTTGTTTCATTGTCACCTTAACCCCAGCCCGCGAGGGTAACGGAAAGTTGACGACAGCAACAATGACAACAGCAACAACAGTAACAACACGAATGACAACGCCAACAGACAGCAAACATAGTAACAGCAATAGTGTCAGCAACAACAGCGATTACGAGTAACTAATCTAATCGTTTTCATGACGAAACGATACACCGTGTGTAGTATGCTGTACGACGCACACGCGAGCAGACGGTACACCGGTAATAATAATAATAATCATAACAATAATAGTAGTAATAATAATAATAATAATAATAATAATAATAATATATATATATTATTATTATTATTATTATTACTACTATTATCATTATCGTCAACATCATATAACAGGATTTGACCAGCTTTGCGTACCAGACGGATAAATGACCCGAGGGGGCGAAACCAAAACGGTTGTGCCG
>QVRM01006172.1:10000-185006 GCA_003439945.1 Dermanyssus gallinae
AAGCAACCGCGTCACGTGCTATAACAGCTGTTACTGCCGTCACCGCGAGCCATATCGCAGGTGTGTGTCTCTTGTTGTTTGTTGTTGTTTGTAAACCCATAAATATGACTCTGTATGCTTTGCTTTCCTTAAAAAAAAAAGATATATATATATATATATATATATGTATATGCTTCCTCTCTCTCCCTTCTTTCGTCTGTCATTGCTCATAGGTTAGCTTGCGATAGGCGAGGCTCCATGGCATCATTCTAATCTCGGGCTTACTACTAGTTTCACGTGAAATAACTTCGCTAATAGATGTGCATCTATTGATTGATTCATGTATGTATCTACCCATCGAGGGAGATAGACAGAGGGAGAGAGAGAGAGAGAGAGATAGAGAGCGCGCACGAGCCAGCGCGAGAGACAATGGCGCAAATCATTTATAATTCTTCGTTGAGCTCCGTGCCGCCGCTGTCTTGGTGTCCTTGGTGGCGGCATGGATCATAATCATCATCGCTGTAGCACTGGCTGTCTTAGTGAATATGTCACGTAGGGACAGGCGTCGAACGGTAGCGTCGGGAAGCAGTCAAATAGGCTGTTGTTCGAATTGTCGCCGGTCGCCGTGTCTGAACGGTAAATTGAGGTACACTAAGTTGAGCAAGGTCACTGGGCGGGATGCTCCTCCCACCGCCCCCAACATCTCAAGTTTCCCTAACGAAAAGGCAGAACGACGATCAGAAACGTCTCCGAAGTTTGCTTAAACATTTGCTCTCATATGCCCCTCCCCCCCCCCCCCCCTAGCTTCTGTTCCATGGGTCCGCGTAAGCGAGCTAGTGGCTAAATAATCAATGCATACGGGTTGACTTATGCATTGACCTCTCAAACTCATGATTAACTACCCCATGAGCGTGTCGGTCATGCGTCGGTGCCATCCAGGACTACGGCCCGGCCGTTATCGAAGAGAACCATGACGTTGGGCCATCACGACGCCGAGGCGACTGTCGAGTCAGTTGCTGGCAAACCTGTCGTGGCAAATTCGTAAAGTAAACGTGCAGACCTCCGAACTGTAATTATCAACAGTAATCACAGCAAATATTATTTGTATATATATAATAACATTTTTAATTGTAAGTCTGTTCTCAGCATACAGTTGTGAGGTGTGCGAACGTATCGCCTCGATTTAAGCAGCTGCTACTTAGTAGAGGCAATGCCGCTTCCATAATCGGCGCCATGCGGCGGATGAACAGCCAACTAGCACGTGCTTGAATCGAGGCGACACGTTGGAACCTCACAACTGTCAGCTGATAACACACATACTATTTAAATATTATTATTATTATTATTATTATTATTATTATTAACATATATCGGAGTAGGAAACACATGTGCTTTTTGGGACCACTTGAATTGTTAGATTAAGAGGCGAGAAATCGTATCCATCAATTCCCCGAAACTATGGGCCTCCCATCGGCAGCGCCAGCGGCGGTCAATCCTGTGTGGGTTCGGTCCAGTTAAGCCTGTGCAAGGAAGAATATGATGCCTAGTCTAAAAGCTATCCAAGGCCAAGGTTATCGAAACATAGCCACGAATCTAACGCGGTGATGATGACGAACCTTATAACGTTACAGGTGTCGGTCCGGCCGACAGCCCGTCGTCTGGGATTACTCTGTCCACCACAGTCCGTCACGTGCTCGGATACCGTCGCATGCTTATTACTGTGAAACACTGTGGCTGGAAGGAAAGTGACTAATATTCGATACGATTGGCAGACATCACGCAACGCAGAATCAAACACGAGCTAGACTGCCGAGATGAAGTTAACAGACAGTAGTCGTAAGAAGATGGAAGGGTACGTGAAGTGCCTCGTCCAAAAATGCGTTCAAGTCATCGTGCAGAGCCGTCGCGGTGAAGCTCAGAAGACCGCATGTAAAGTGACGGCAACTCCCAATGACTGGGTAAGCAAACGCTCCGACTAATAATAATAAATTAAAAATAATAGTACCACATGCGCGATACATTTTTGATATGATAGTAATAAAAATAACAATACTTATGATAATTATCATTAAAATGTTTATAATTACAAAACATAATAGTCCGATTGCTCTGTCGTGTTGCCATGTTGTTGGTATCCTATCGCTTGCTTTAATGAAATGCATTATTTATAATAATCTGTTGCTGGCAGATTTAATTTTACTTATATATTGTTACTCTATCCTTACTTGCTTATAATATTCTTCTTAAGAATATTATTACTGCCATTATTTTGTTAGTCCCTCAGCTAATAATTACTTACATTACGTCTACGTGGTGGCCCTCATGCCATGTACTGAACGTTGATATTAGAAAAAAGGTTGAAGTAAATTTCTTTGAGTGGCGTTCATCGAGAATGGATGATTAACCATACCGCTGAGAGTTAGTGAGCATGCTACCGCAAGTACTGTTGGGGAAAGCCATAGATATCTCAACACGTTCGCTTAAGCTGCGGCTCTAAGTGTCCCAGTGATAAAGAATATGCGTATTTAGGTATACATGCCAAGCAAGTAATAAATGCATTCATCCATATATCTGCAAGAAACGCGCCGCCCTAATAAATATTGGTGGGCTGAGTCAGATTATATTGGATTTTATGTCATATTGTATTAGAGTTATGTTTTTAAGCTATGTATTGTAACAACCGTGTCACTGTGTCACTGCGTCGTCCTGTACGTTTGTCTACAGTTTTCCTTGAATGTGCCCGATTTGTCGGAGATTACAAACGAAATTCGTCGGGTGTTGGGCGATGTTCCGAACAAAATGATCACGCCAACAATGCCGGCATGCGTCGAACTAAGTTTACGAGCAGCGGACGGCGAGAGTATGGTACTGGAGATTTGGGAAATTGGTAAGCTGCAATTCTTCTCTCGATGTATGTATGTATATATATATATATATATATCTTCACAGAGACGATATGGACAGCCCGTACACGGTGTTTGGAATAATGCGTATAACAATAATAATAATAACAATAACAATAAACAACAAGCTGATACATGTGCGCCTGTCATTTATGCTTTTTGCAGCACTTCTTCCGGACTGCGATTCGTCGGCGAAGAGCATGTACGATGTATACAATCGGATGGGCATGCTGCTGAAAAGTTTAATAACCGTTACTCGTGTGGTGCCTGCCTATAGACTTGCCCTCACCCAGAATTCCGACTCCTTCATACTCCACTACCGACTCTACTCTGGTCCCATGCAGGTGCGCCGAGACAACCCTATATGCACATATATGTTTGTCGTTATCTCTGTTGTTGTTGCTCCTGCTGTTGCTGTTGCAGATTCTTGCGACCGTAATATCGACACTCGTCTTATTACTCCAAAGCAGGAGCATTGTGTGTCATTCTAACATTGTAAAAATAGCAGTAGTTGCTAGTTTGGCTGGTGTAATCACGTCGATGGCCTCTAATGTTTAATATATGTATATATATATATATATATATATATATATATATATATATATATATATATAATAAGAACGGTATTTACCGTTTATAGGTCGGCCACACACAAACAAGTGTTTATATATATATATATATATATATATATATGGCAATGATCATTATCGTTAACATGCCTTAATTCTTTATATATGGTGCCGTAGATATGTATGCACGAACACCTTCAAGATGTTATCATTATCCTTCGTATTGTTATCGTCGTGATTGTCGTTATTACGGCGAGGATGAGCTATCGTTGTGCTAATTACGTGTATAATTCTATAATACGGTATATGTGTCTAATATGTACGAATTTGTTGTTTGCTGTGATTTGTTGGTGGCTCACTTTTGCTGTGCCGGCTATTTAGGAGGAAACCTGCGGCGAGAACTCAAAACTTATGAACGTAGGCCAAGTAGGTCTGCCCTACGGGACCATCAGCCTTTCTGTGCGGTAAGTGCCAAAAAAAAACCATCTATCCACCTACCTATATTGAGAATATATGCCAACTCCAACCGTGATCTTTTACTCATAGGAGATTTAGAATGAAGACAATATAAAATGTAAACATATTTTGTAACGTGTGTGTTTGTCAAGTACTGTACAAAATTTACAATAAGCGTTTGTTTGGGGAATAGGCTGAACGGTATCTGATTTTGGTCTGATTTGATTTTCAGCCGTGCTTAATTAGCTCAATCTCTCTTTGTCTCTCCTTATATATATATATATATATATATATACGGTGCTAAGTTTTTTCTATATATATATATATATATGGTGGTAAGCATACGTGCGTATGTGTAAATATACAAATATTTACACATACACATGTGGATGCTTCGTCGCCGCCATTGTCACGTTCGCCTATCCACAGCCGTATAGCCTTAGCAGACGTTTAGATTTGCATTTGTCGGCGTTTATATGCGTGTCCGAATGTACCGCAGGTATCGCTCGAAGCTGGTTCTCGGCAGTAAAGAGAAGCAGAGCAGCGAACTGCTCATGCTGAAATCGAACTATTTCGCACCGAACCCGACGCGGCGCGACAGCGACGCGCCAAACGGAGACCTGTCGTCGGCGTCGTCAGCGCAGACAGCCAACAAGGTCGTGAAGATGACGACCAACGGAACCGCAATCCCGTCGGCGCGGCCTCTGAAGAACGCTGCTGAGCGGCCAACCACCCTCCCTACGCTCGGCGAACAGCGAAGCCCATCGACGGCATCGGGCACCGCCGGCCGCACAAAGAAGAAGACCCTAAACGAGTGCTCGCCGTACGGCGCGTTTGCCTCGGAGCCTCGTGAGCTGAAGTCGATCGGGGCGAGTCTCGTTGCCGACGGCAGTGCTGGTGGTGGCGGCGCTGGCGGTAGCAGCGCTGGGCGTGAAGGGCCCGAAGACCTCTGCGATATGTTCTGCACCCTGCTACTCGAGCCCGACGAGACGTTACCCGTTGAGGTGTGAATCGTTGGCGGTCTCACGACGGCGGTTTCTGATTTCTTCTGATCAACTCCGCATTGAGGGTTCTAGCTAACCAATTGATCGAACCTCAAGTTTGGAGTAGTGATTTGCACTCCTTTATTTTTGTCCTAGTAACAGGGTTCTAGTAAAAATCTAACGGCCATTTGCACCGCAAAGATTCGGCCCTCGCCGTTATACGCGAATATTTCGTATATTTATATATGGAAAACCTTGTCAATTGCTACTTGCTGTACTACTATGGCTAGTTTATCTAAATCCGTTCGTCGGTTTTACATTGTTGTTTTGCGTCTGTTGGTACTGCGGCTACCATTGTTACAGGAGGAGGAAAAAATTGTAACCCTGTCTGACGACGAGGACCGTGCCGCAGTGGAGGCGCTAACCGAGACGGGAGATCCCTGGCAGGACTCATCAAGCAGTTTAAGTAACCGGAACGCCAAGGAGCACTTCGTCTACGTTGACTTGGTTGGTGTGCTGAACACACTTTTCTACCGAAGAGTGACACTAGTGAATAGTTTGCTCTCTTTCTTTCACTACACTGACGTTATCTTTCAGTCGTCTTACGCATTATATATATATATATATATATATATATATTGATAGCGAAAAAAACGAACGATGTTGCTGCCTACACGCCTTGACACCTGTCGCGTTGCGTTATTGCAGAAACCGGCGTTTTCTGAATACTCATCTGATCTGGGCATATTCTTCTCGGGCGCCCCTCCGCCATTGAAATCGCTCTACGACGACACGCCGGCCGACTCGCGTTCAGAGCATCGTGCGGGACGCGAGCCTGAAACACTCGAGCAGCAGGTGAATCGGATCAGGGACATCAGCGAGTTCGAGCAGTTTTTCCAAGAGATTTGTGGCCTCGAGGCTTAACTTCTTAACTAGTTTGTAGCGCGTCGATTCGTACTCACAGCGTGCGGTTATGTAATGTTACGATTATCCGACGACAATCTCGACCGACGAAGTCAAGCAGAAATAGAACAACGAGGAGGAGCTGGGAATGAAGAAGAAGAAGACACAGCAGAAAAGAAAAGAAAAGCGGCAAGCTGCTGAGTGAGGTCGTCAAAGGTCTACGAAGAAACCTCGAGGCGAGTGACGACAGCGAGAACGATGCCAAGTCAATGAAGAATGGCTGCCAGAAGAAGAAGAAGAAGTATCTAATGACGCACAGGGGCCGCAGCGGGCAAGCGAATGAACGGGTCAGCGCAGAGAGAGACGGGCCGCCGGCGGACTGAAAAGAGTGATGTCCGGGTCGTGTGCGGTCTTTCTGTCTGTCGTGTGCCGAACGATCTGTAAAAAAAAACAGGAGCATCCGGGTCGCCAAGGATGATGATGATAATAATCCAATCATTATAATAACAATCATCATCGCCATCATCATCATATTATTATTGCTGTTCATAATGATGGTAAGTTGTCAAGAATGGCCTGTTGTCGATAGGAGGTAGATACGCAGCGGCGTGAGTTTCTTTTTTAATCCTTCTCCGCATTGCTGGTGCTGGCTGCCCGTTGTAGCCGCTCGTTGGTGTTTGCTCAATGCAGGCAGAGCACGGCCGCGTAGCATTACTGTTCTCGTTAATGTTGTTGTTGCTGTTGTTGTTGGTATTATCATTGTTGGTTCTATTGCTGTTGTACTCGAGTAATGATAATGGAGTAATGACTGTGAGCATAATTCTTACTATTCATATTCATACGTCATTAGTGGATTCATAGTTTAGGCAGGGGCTGCCGCTGCCGCCACCGCCTCCATTCCTTTCTCGTTGCTGTCGCCGTGTTGTAGCCGCGATGTAGTGGCGCGTCGTGTCGCCATTTGTCGACACGCTCGTGGCGTCTCGTGACGTAAGAAGAAACGCCAGCGTTGCCGCGCATGCGATCAGTGTAAATTATGCGGTCGGACGTTTTCGGAGCGCGATGGCTGCGCGCCGAACTCGTAGCGCGCCCGAAACAGTGCTGTGTTTGCATTTGGTCGCCGCACGTCCGATTGGTTAGCAATCATCCCGCAAGGTCAGACCTCCCTCAGAGACTGACACTCTCTCGCGACCCACTCGAACGCGGCTCAACCACATTCGTTTATAGTGCGACCGGCCCTATTCGACTGGCCTAAGTCAATCATCGAGCTACGTGTCAATTGAACAACTTGTTGTGAAAATCTATGCACATATGTTTTATTAGCTCGTTCTGTCTCATTATCTTCCTCTAATACACACACATATATATATATATATATATATATATATATATATATATATATACATATACATACATACATGTACAGAATCACGTGCACACGTGCGCTAGTGCGCAAAGTCAAATTGTAAATAGATCCCGTACGATGTATGGTGATAAGGTCGTAAGTGCGCGTGTACAGTGTCAAGTAAACGTCCAGCCAGCCGTAATACGTGCGTGGTTTTGCTCTCGAATCTTAATTTGGAATGTTAGGTTTCTATTAAGGTGTCGCGTCACGTTTTTCGTCGGCGCGATCGATGATCCCCCGCATGAGATGAAAGTTTTGACAAAGAGACGGATTGATTGATCGTGTTTAACTTGATTGTTGATTGGTGAATCCTGGAGGGATCCTGCATCCGCGTGTTTGCATCTCTTAGTCTTATCTCTGGTTAGTTTCTTTCTATCGATCTATGAGATTGCATGCTTTTTCTTGTCCTAGCGCGCCCTTTCTCAGGCGGTGATGGAAGAAAGACAACCACCTAGCCTAGACTGTCTCATACAAAATCACTCTATCCTAGTGGCAGGTGCCCTACTCTCTTTGTCTAAAGACAGCGGCCTTATCGTCGCTGTTGCGGCTACAATCGTTGAAGTTCTAATAATAGTTGCCATAATAATAATCGTGGTTCTTGTTGCCATTAGGGGGTGCTGGGGGAGACATAGATAGATCGAGATAGATAGAAAGAAATTCAAATATTGATTGAACAAATCCAGCGTTTCAGAGGCCAGCAACGATGAATGCCCCAACTCGGGAAGGTGACAAGATGGGTTCAATGACTGAAGATCGATCGTTGGCGCTGAGTACTAGTGGAGCAGAATTCGGCCATTTAGCACAGAAATGATTTTGGATAATTGATTGCAAATAGGATGAATACCTATCACTACGGCTTCTATTACTAATTTAACGCAAAGACGACGACGACGATAAAGGACTGAAAAAGGAGTCGTAGGTTGTAACCTGAGTAGCTGCTAAACAGCTTTCAATATCACGTAACAGCGCAGTGTATTGGCCCACGTTCGGCTTGGGTGCTACTCTTTCTCGTTGTTTCTTCTTTCTTGCTAGCTAACTGTTGATCGGTTGCTGGAATTCGGTCAGAATTGAACACCGTTCATTTGTAGCATATCTTAGACATTATTTTTCAGCCAGTTCAATATAGTTGCTAGGATGATGCGGGACTGTCGCAAGCTTCAGCAGATTCGCTACATTTACATGCTTCCAGAACGAAGCAAACCAGAAGTGAATTAGTACGAATACTCTTGTTGTTTCTCTTTCCATCTGTATGGATAGCCAACCTTATCATTTGCGGTTATCGGAAATGATTCCGTTGGGAGGCGACATATTAAATTAAATGGATTTACATTTGGAGCCGGCAGATGACCAGTTCGGTCAGGCTTGCACGGTCATGCTTGACACGATTGTTCTCGGTGCTCATCGAAACATGGTTGGTTCTTTCCAAAACCGGTTCAGTTTAATTTATGGTGTGTTATAGAGGATATATGTTTTAGCTCGTACACATAACGATTCCATTTTACCGACGTAATTGTTTGTTACTGGACAGTGTGCATTGGCAACGTTTAGTAAAAGGAAGAAACGCCTCTCCAATTGTGCAACACGCGCGAACTGAAAAAAATCATTCATTGAACGAAACCGCGAAGCATGTAGGGCGAACGGAAGAAACGTGACGTATTTTGCAACAGTGTACGATTTTCGTACTGGTACTCACTATTATACATATTACGTTAATGGCCATCATTGCAACCAAAGGTCGAGAGCTAACTTGGCTAAGTCTAATCATTTCCCTAGCTGGCCTTGAGATATAGCAGGCGAACGACGCGCGTGACGTATGGTGGGATGAATGGATGCGTGAATGCGTTGGGCGAGTAATAGAGGAAGACTATTGTCAGAGAGAGCGACGGACGCGTGAGGAAAGCTATTACCAGCAGCGAGAGTACTCACTTCAATGGGCGGCCGAGTGTGTGATATGCAGGCAATAGAAAACCGGCGGACAATTAATTTAGCGGCGACGACTTCGGAGGATTGCTTCAGAGGCGCGCATCAGACGGTTGTAGTTGCTTGAGATGTCTGTCTGTGCTTGAGTGTTGAAGTGTTTACCGTTTGGCTGTCCATTGCTTATTGAATGACAAACAATGGTGGCGATGAGAGCTTGGTCGATTGCAAGAGTGACTAATTATGATGATTAAGGTGATGATGATTATTATTATCAGCTGTACAGTAGATGCAACTGTTGTAAATGGGGTGCACATGACATTGTCGGGGCGGGAAAAGGGTAGATTAAGGACACGAAACGCTTGGGCAACAGGAATGGCGTGCATATGTGTGTGCATGTGATGAGAGGAACTTGTATAACTTGCTGACTGACAGAATGCCTGAGTAACTGAGGGAAACGAATGATGAGATTACGTTTGAACGAATCTAGTTAACAATCAGCCGCCGGCGGAGAAATGTTAGTCCCAGGTGGACCAAAGTGCATCGGTGTGCGCACCTCAAACAGACAGACAGACCACAGAGCAAATAAGCATTGCTCGAATCTAGCGTCGAAGTGCGTGTCACAGATGCCCCGTGCAAACATCAGAAAGCCATTCTTCATATGATGATGATCGCCGAGTGCAGACGCGCGAACACAAACAAGCACGTCTGCACTTGTCATTCATGTACACATACAGTTGGTGAAATTGATCCTGGTCCTCCTGGCCGAACTGATTTGTTGAGGAAATCAGCGCACATCGATAGTGATTTACTAAAGGAAAGCGAACGAATGTCAAAACGGAAAGCAGACAGACAGATAAGTATGTACTGATATTTTGTCACATGTGTGGTGAACGTTAGCACAAGGGAGATGCACCTGAACGATTTGTGCTCAGTAAACTGAATAAAAAATGTCAAATTAAGTCAGGGCTTGTGTTTCTATTCTGCTATGCATATCCTTCGATACACGCATCTATAATTATTGTGTAATCAAGCTTAATTCGCTCTAGCAGCAATGTCAGTGGGTTGCACAGCTTTGTGTGTAGGTCGACAGATCCAATTTAAGGTAGTTGCACAAGATGCAATGTTTCGAAACGGGTTTCTATTTTAGTTCAATTAATTTCTGCTGGTCACTGCATTTAGTGTATACCTTAGGAAACTAGCAGTAAGAACAGTAGTTACAACAATAACCTTCTTGTATGAGTTTTGACAATAAAACACACGGAGGCAAATTTTACAATAACCATTTTATTGAAAACGTCTCTACTGCCTATATTCTAAATTGTCGAACTTTGCTTCCAAGTATTCTGTATGGCAAAATGTAAAACATTTTGGCAAGGATCAGTACGTTTTTCCAACATAACTAATATGAACTAGTGTCAGAAAATGTTCATCTTAATAACCATTAATATGCTGTAAGCCCTTTTATCATTGATTGCTTAAAACGTTTTTAGAAAAATTTCAGTCACTACAAAAGACAAATGAATTGCTTTTTCCTACATGAATATATTTGGTTAGCATACCGCCCACGAATCGATAGCAACGGAACACATAAGAGCCTACTAAACGATAGGCTTTCTTTACAGGATAGCCCGTGCGTGGCCCTACCCAATTTACTTAGCACCTTTACTATTATAATTGCTATAACTATGAATCAGACAATGTTGTGCTCCACAAACGAATAGATAAACGGCGGTTCATAGGCAGCATTCTCATTCAATAACACAAATTGGAAGCTCGGTCTCCGCTCGCATAGTCTCGTATATAGAATTCCCCAGTAAGGCAGAGAAACTTGTGTTTCACTATTCGACCTTGCCTAACGTGTTGTTCCCGCCACCAACTGCCACTGCTATTTTCAGTTCTGCCATTCACTCTCACCGAACGCTGCTTTTTTTGGCGAAGTTGCAACAAACACAGTATTATTACAATCACGACAAATTGAAGTAAAGTATTGTTATTGTTTGTGGAGGAAGATTAAATGCTGTTACGTACTATCGCTGCGAGTAAGTAATGGGAAAGGATCCTAAATTTAATTTCGAGCAGTGCGAGACGTGACCCCCCCCCTTGATGCGTGTTAGCCCACTGAGACCTAAACATATCTCCCTTAAGTTTCACTCTCTGATGGGCCAGATCTCCATAGAACAGTGATATGGGCCATCCGATTATACAGCTAAAGAAATACTACAATCAAATAAATGTTCACACCTCGTAAAACTGAAATAGATTTAGACGGTAAAAAGAAGACCACTGTAAAGACAACTTAACAAATCAGGTAAAATCTTATCGAGCAAAATTAGGAATATAAAAATAGGACAATTATGAGGTAGAACGTGACTCTTGCGAGAAGAGGATCAGATTGTGACAGGATAAATTGCGCACAGCCCACCGAGAGAGACTGAATAGCTTACAATAGAAAGCGCTGAGATTGTGGCTCTCGACGATCAGGGACTGGATCTAAGAAGAATATAGAAAGCCTGCAAAACCTCGGATCGTTGTCACACAAAACTTTAACGGACGTGTCCCGGACGCTGGACTCTTATTTTCCAACTTTTACATTATGTTGCTGCAGCCTGAGGGGCCTACAAATTTGCGAAACAGGCAAAATCAGGCTCTCCTGGTGCAGGTCGTTGAATAGATGAGCTGAATTGTACGCTTACGATTGCTGCCAAATGTAGGAATATAGCCCTATATCGAGTCTAAATACTAGAAGGACCACCTAGCAACACCTCCCTCAAAAGGAGAATACAATGTGAAGGTTACAGGACTCCAACACTTAGCTAGTGGCTACATACGATTGACCGTTGCAGAAACTACAAAGTGTTTTTTAGAAGCCCTTGGGAGGGAGGGAATGGGGTGCGCAGGCTATTATTCAGTAGGTTTTTAAAACTCTAGATTTCCACACACCATTTTCACTGTGGCTTGAGACGATTATGTCCTGAAGCAGGCACATACGAACAACGCTAAATCGATTAAATGCGTTGGCAAAAATCGAACGACGATTATTAAACAGAAGGGATTACAGAGCAAATGACTTAGGCGTCACTGGTGGAGATGATCGACCGGTTGATTTAAGAACGCTCTTCACCCTTGTAGATGAGAGAGCGCTCTACCATCTGTCAACTATTCGTCTCAACTATTTAATGCAACTGCATTACGTCGCTTAGGTATGCTAACTTTCTTGGGGATTTTTTCGACATCAACCCTACTTACTACAAACTTCGAACGAAGTCAATACTCACCTCAGAGCTCATAATGCGTTATTTGCGTGGCGTATTTGAGAAATGTACACATGCTAGCAAACATAATCATAAACGTTTTAGTTGATATCCACAGCACCATATTCAAAACGTGTTTGGCTGACCACTTTCAAGATAGTTAATTCTTATTCCTCTGTTTACATAATGAAAACGTACACTACATGGAATTATTTTTAGGTTTTCTACTTCCTCAAGTCTACTTGCTATGTTCACTGTGACTCGAGGAGAGTATCCCTTCTCCGATACCATCAACTGCAGAGGCAACGCTAAATCGGTTGAATGTTCTGGCAGCACAAGACAAATATATGGACACTGTTTTGTTCCAAAAATACATAATTGCTTTTCAAGCAACTATTAATTGCCAAATCCAAACTTCCGAACAGAATAGCCGCCGTTATTCTCTTACCCATCCACCGGCCAACCAAGAGACGTGGAAACCTGTTTCTACAAGTACAGCGATCATATTAGATCGTAGAAACTGGTCTTGTATGCAATGCAGTACTTCTATGACTATTTTATAACGAAAATAGTGATAAATGTCGTAACATCAAGTGAACATATATTAGGCTAGTCCAGTGTATCGTTGCGTACAAAAATACTTAATGTGTACAGATACTAGAATATCATTTTGTTTTGACAACCCGCAAAATTAATTGGAAGAAGACACCGTAGTGTACTCGAGTTAGGCCTTAGACATGTTCAAATAGCAGAGTTTTTGCATTGGCTATTCTACTTTTCCTGTGCAGTGTCTAAGGTTTCCGTCCAGAAAATTTGCCCAAAAAGTGACCCTATCATCAAAATACCTGATGGCTAGTGGCGTATTCCCAGGTAGTTCGCTGGGCCCAAAATTTTCATAAATTCGTTTATTAAAAAGTCTCATTTTTCTCAGTACCAGTTCAAAGAAACCTGTTAATGAGAATGTACCGTATCATCAATATAGGCCGTTTACTGGACCTTAGATCTTTCACTGCACCAAAAGTCATAGATCTAAACATTTTAGCGATGGACCGGTAATTCTGTAAACAGCTGACATGAGCAGTGTCGTGAATGTTGGTTTTATAGTGTCGTAATTAATTCTATTCATATCGTCATTCTCTAGGCCTCTGCGTCGTTACAGCGTGGACTGCCTATCAACAAACGACTGATGTTCAATTCAAACTCTGAGAAAACTCTACCGCAACTTCGTTTTGCTAACACCTGCATCATCCAGACCAGCCCCAGAATGCGTCATCGATTTTTGCACGCCACGACCATATCGCCGATGCAAGTCCGTTACGACCCATCCAAGTGCAGTAGTCTTCCGAGAGCCTCCCGTAATTTGTCCACCCTCTGTACCGTTTGTGTCATGTCTTTTCTGTTGACTTCTAGTAAACAGAAAAGACATGACACAAGGGGCACATACCACATGTATGTACAGTCTACCCGGCGTTCGACGAGAGCACGCCCAAGCATCAGAAACGACACAGCAATGTAAATGATTTGTTCATATTTTTCCAAACATATATGCAGACATATCTATATAAAAAAAAGAGTATCATCATGTTAGACAAATACGGTACGGCCTGCAACAGACGTCGCTAATAGATGGCCGGCTAGCATTCAATTCAGTTGCAAATGCGTCTGTCTTTACTGTGAGCTTGTGTGTGGAGTTCAGCCCCCCGGGCGATTTCCCCCTATCGCTAACTTACAGCCCTCATTCGCCACCTAGCGAGTCTTAAGCGATCCAATTGCCTCGTTGCGTAGCATGGAACCGCACATTTAGTTTCCGCATCTCAACGGCGAAGGTCGAAACACTCGAAATCAAACTCGCTCGGAGGCGCTCCTTACCTAGAGCTCTCTATCTGACCCATTCCTTAATTAGACTACAACAGCGTCCCTCCAATTAAATAGGCCAACTTGCAAGAAAATTATCTCTCTCTCTATGTACGTTATTCATATAGGCTGAATCTGGACAGCGTAACACGGAGAGCACGAACTCGAGAATATGGCCCCAGCTTACGACTCAGTACAACAGCGAGACCAAATGAATCAAAACAACAAGCTTCCCTATAAACTATAGAAGTGCAGCAGCTTATAGCGACGTCGAAACGGCTTAGAGCGGTACTACCAACGGTACTGGCGGAGTAGCATCTCTAACTAAGTATGCCTGCACGCCTCCGCCGCTGAGAATACTATCTAGGAGTCCACGGTAGTCATTAAATATCGAAACGAATACCACGTGCTCTTCATTGTCATGCATAGTCAGCATACATGTTCTATTCGGTCCGTGCGCAACATTATTTGGGCGCTGTTTGGACGTTCATGAGACCAGCGTTAGCGAACGGCCAACGTGAATCACTCTTCAAATCGGCCACAGACTTTGCTATCGACGCGGCAAATAGCATTATATATATATATATATATATATATATATATATATTCCAATAAGTAGATAGATAGGCAGGTATGCATTCACGAAGGTCTCCCCGATCCCTACACACACACAGCACAGCTCTAGAAAATATTTTTCTTGTATATTGGCAGTGCCCTTCACTAGTTTTGGCTGTGGCAAGCATCTTCTTCATTCGAGTTGTGTTCCCGTTCCCAGGGAAACCGGTCTTGGATATATACTCTAAAGCAGCAACAAGCCGCTCGGCTTGCTGTACAACTTCGCCGTCTCCGCCATAGCACCTCACAGCAACAGCTGATCTAGTCATTGTAGGTAGGATAGCGCTTGTCGTGGTTTTAACGGTTGTTGTTGTAGTTATAGTTGCTGTCACTTTTGTTTGCATTATTGTCCGGGTGTTGTTTCTTGTTGCTATTGACACACATTATTTGTTTCGTTTGTAAACATGGTTGTTTCTGTTACTGTCGTCGTCGTTGTTATTGTTGTTGTAGATTTGCTCTTGGACTCAAGCCCGATTGTTATTGCTGCTAGTACTGCCGCTTTTCTTGTTGTTATTGTTGAGGAAGGGCACCTCGACAGGGTGTTCCGGATCGTAGTCAGCGAAGTAGGCGTGTTCTAAAGCGGCCCGGGCCGTTATGCGCTTGACCGGATTGTAGACGAGGCTTTTCTGCAGAAGATCGAGCGCATGGCCGGTAACCGACGCGCAGTTCGCCGCGAGGAGGTTCGTTCGCCAGTTCGGAAAGTTGGGCTTGTAGTCGGGCATCGCCGACACTCCGGGCCATTCCTCTTCTCGTGGTGTTCCCAGAGTGCGAAAGATTCGAAATAGCTGGTCGATCTCCGAGTCTCCGTGGAAAAGTGCATTTTTCGTGTAGAGTTCGGCAAATATGCAACCCAACGACCAGACGTCGACGGGCGTACAATAGCGTGGCGAACCGAGTAGGACTTCCGGCGCTCGATACCACAGCGTGACGACTTCGTGCGTGTACACGCGCACCGGCACGCTGAATGAACGTGCCAGCCCAAAGTCGGCAATCTTGAGCATACCGTTGTTTCCGACGAGGATGTTTTGAGGCTTCAGATCGCGATGCATGATGCGGCGCTGATGACAGAACAGGATGGCGTCCATGAGCTCGTACGTAAACTGCTTTATGACTGGTTCCGGTAGAAACTCATCTTTAGGTACACACGCGTCCAGGTAACGCTTAAGGTCCATTTTGAGAAACTCGAAGACTAGGTACAGCTTGCCCTCTGGTAACACTGTCTCCATTAAACTGCAACGTAAAACCGACATCAAACCGCGCAGTTCCATCAAAATTCACGATATCTAATCTCAATTTGGTGGTTTTCTGTACTACTGCACAACTAGGATTCGATAAAGTGCAAAGGCCAATGTGAGACTGTATGCCACATATTTAGTTTCACGACCCTCATTTACGTATACACATACGTTTTGATCTGCCCAATTGTAGGGTGTCGAAAACTAGTGTGTCAAAACCTAGGGTGCAGAAAACTAAGACCAGATAAGGTGATGTTACCTGACGATATTCTTGTGTCGAAGCTCTTTAAGTGTGGACACTTCACGAATAGCGGTCGAAGGAACGCCCTCCTCTTCATTCTCCAGGCGAATTTTTTTCATGGCAACAAACTGGTTGGATCGTCTGTCTCGTCCTTTGTAAACGACGCCATATGTTCCTAAAATATAGACAACCGTCAAACGCATTAGAATTAAAAATGCAAAGCGTGAACCGACAACAGAACCAGAGCAAATTAAATTAGATGCTTAAAAATCTTACTGAAGGATTCCACTAAACTTATTGCTCCTGTGGAAAGTAGGCCATTCGTTTGTGCAACAGGACCCAGTGGCCTCAATAATATACCGTCTAATATATATCTGCAGGGACCTAGACGAGAAGCCCTACCTGAAACTAACACAACTGAGCTTTTGATATCACTACATCCATGCTTGCTGTACTGGCGTTTACTTAACAAATAACCATGCATTATATATAACGTATATGTGACGATACTCAACTGCAAGTTTATAGGTGATTAAAAACTTTCTGCTCATGTCAACCACAACTAAATATTTGATGCACTACAACTTGACAAAGTAGTAGCTGTCATCATTTGATTATCCTTATGACTGCTTACCTTCGCCGATCTTCTCGATTTTTGTGTAATTGTCCATGGTGGCTGCAAAAAAGTAAACACGACATTTAATTCAGAGTGCGGAGTGGAATACTGAGAGCACATGTTCTGTCAACTTGCCAGATCACTTTGTCCCTGATCACATTTCTATATATATATATATATATATATTTATAGTAGTAAGCCCCCCGTTTTTGATCATGGTTGATTTTAATCCACTCCGGCATTCAGCTTGTTTAAATTGGGAATCATAAAAACCAATTTAGGAGTGGCTGGTCTGGGTCTCGAACCCAGGCCTCCCGAATGCAAGGCAAAGGCGGTTGAAACTAAGCCATCTTGCTCGGTGTATATATATATACATATATATATATATATATATATATATATATATATATATAAAGAGAGAGAGGAAGCTTGCAACACCACACGTATTTGTGTCTGAGGTTGCAACAAAGTAGAAGTAGATTTTTTTATAACAATATAAAAATATTATAATTTTATAATACAACTTAACTGCTATACGGCGCAGTTGCAGCAATAAAATGTATTGTGCATACACACACAGTTGGTGCCAGAATACAAGATACAATGATGACATACAACATAACGGAAAACCGTAAAAGAGACAACACAACTCTTCAATGATATTATTAATATTAGAACCTATATGCTGCTCAATTTGCTTTCGCAATTCATGCAAGAGATACCAATATAGAACTGACGGCATGACGGGCAGTTTCACATTGTAGAGGTTTCGCTCATTCTTCAAACACGCTTCACATACTCCCTGCGCTATAATATAAAAATACCTACACAACGATTTAACGTGAATACGGATGTTTACCCCGTTATGGTTGACTCTAGATTTGATGTGGCCAATAAAAAATCGTTTTTATTCATGCCACGTCTAGAGCGATCTTAGAAATGTTAGAATATGTTAAAATATGATTCAAAATGCGTATATATATACACATGCATAGACGGCAAGTTAGAATAGTGAGAAAAACGCGCCGGAAATGTTGCTGCAGAGAACATAAATTGGAGTTCAACGTGGAAATGCGGTCGCGGTGCTAGACTCGCTGCCCTTAGGCAGTGGTCTACCGCGGTTAATCCGATTATGTATTATATATATATATATATATATATATATATATATATATATATATATATATATATATATATATATATATATATATCTATCGGTGATACACGCTTGACATTCTACTCCTCAGAATCTTTCTCTGATAGCATCACCGTAAAGAATCATTTGTCGTAACTGTTATTCGGATTGTTGTTGCTGCTGCTGCTGAAACAACAGCACTTTCCAGCTCGCACGATTCGACTAACGGTAACGTGCTACAACAACTAACACACGACGTGCCCACGTATGCATGTGCTGAACAGTGCGCGATGTGAAACAGCACATCTTACCGGCTCATTCATCGACCGACGTCGATTCGACCAGCTCCCGGCAGCGTATGTAAGCTTCCGCCTGACGATATCGATAACAATCACCGTCAAAGCTGACAAAGCTGACACAGAAAACCTTCTTTCCGAGCTTCTTTCTAATCATGCTGCGAGTTTACTCTCGAAAAATCATGCTGGGGTTTGTACTCTCCCAGGGTTTGTCTGCGCCCTCACAAAGTGTATAATGGCCTGTGTGGCTCGATCTTGGTCTTTCTTCACTAGACATAGACAACAACAACAACAACAATGCAGTAACCTCCTCGGCCTCGGCCGTAATTCCGACACCGGCCGAGTCGTCGCATCTTTGAACCTATTCGATTGGTGACACTAATCGAAAGACTAGACTGTGAACGCAACCGTTACCGCGAGCCGCCAAATCGACAAGAAACACACACGCATTTCGATTACGATTCGAGCGAGTCACTGCACTCTGCGGTGTCGGTCTCGAGACTGTATTAGGGCACTCGGCCAAACAATGCCCATCGCCATGAACGAACGACGGCCCGCAAAAACGGACGTATTTTCGTTGCAGCAGCAGCAGCAGCAGCGGCAGCTGTAGCAGCAGCCATTAATTAGTGCTAAATTAAGAATTAATCCATTATTTGATAATTAGCATTCGGTGCTCCCCCCTTGCGTGTCTGTTCTCCGTCTCACGCCTCTACTAACTCGAGTCGAGCTTTGACAACGGTCAGAACGCCCGAAGCGTCGAAGCGTGGAGGTGGAGGTGGCGGCAGCGGCGAAGTGGCCCTCAATAACGGCTCGGCGAAACCTCAGAACAGGGCTCAAAACAGTACTGAGAGTACAGATACGCTTACACACGGCCGTTCCGATGGACCGGAGAACGAACAGAAGAAAAACAGCACATCTAAAAACTAGAAGAAAACCGAGCAAAAAGAGGGCGCTGAATAGCGAAATGACATTCGGATAGCCGTTAGAGCAGGCGGTAGCATCTTAGCTTTTTGGCAATACGGGGTTGTCGCCACTACCGCTCACGCCGTTTGGCCGGTTGGTGGTAACCTCAACAAAATCGACCGTTTTCTTTCGTTATCGAGCGTCGCCGGACGGTACAGCTACGCGAATGATACTGTATGCATAACCCGAGGTGTCGACATGCAAATGTCGACTTCATCTGAGGTCACTGCTCCTGCTCCGGCTGTTCCGTGGACGCGGGCGGACCTATCGAACTCTAGGTCTAGGTCTAGTAATGATGAGTGCGTGACACAACCGATAGTCTGCATTACATGACCTACTACCAATATAAATCCATCATTCATTCATTCATCATCATCTGATCACATCCCATCCGATCCTGCAGTCATCGAGCCTCTACGACTGGCCGTGTGATTGACGAAGACTCCAATTCGACCTCTTCGAACCTACCGATTAACCACTACCACTGTGCACTTTCAGAACCTAATCTGCAAATCCCCTAAGGAAGTCTTCGACTATGACTTCGCTCTACTGACGCAATGAGGTACTTACCCATGCGACGAGTCGACGCCCGGCACCTAAAGCAGCCTTGATGCTGCTTGCTGGCAGCAGCAGCAACAGCAACAGCAAAAGCAACACCACCACGACCACAAGCTCCAGCAACAGCAGCACCAACGACAACGAAACTAACGGCCTAATGACGGGCGGGGTGCTTACTTCATTCAGCCAGCCAGCCAGCCAGAAAGCCAGAGGAGAACAAGAGACAATCTGGCACGCTCGCTGCCACGAAGTTGAAGGGACAACAAACAGGCCGATAATGCGGCAGGCAATAGGCCGATAATACGGCAGGCAACAGGCAGGTAAGCACGGCAGACTAGGATAGCCTAGCTTCGCATCGCTTATTAGCCTGGCCGCTTCTTCTCTTCACTGTAATGAAGGCCAGCCAGCCAGCCAGCTAGCCTCATTGGTAGATCCGGCAGCAGCTTGTACTACGGTGGTGGTGGTTGTGATGTGGATTTCGGCCTATTTGATCAGCACCACTGTTTGCCAGTGGTGGTAAGCTGGATGATTGATTCTAGAGAGACGGCCTTTGTCGTCGTCGTTGTCGTTGTCTCTTGGTCCGTTAGCCCGTCCGATTTGCCTTCGTGCCTGGTGATCGCCGTTCACCACCACCACCAACGACCAAGAAGTAGACGATGCAGCAACAGCAGCAGCAACAGCAGCAGTAGTAGCAACAACAGGCACAACCGTTTCCCGCCGCTGGCTGTTGGCGCGTTCCGAGTGTTTAAGTTCTGCTCTCTCACGTTCACTCTCACGCTAGAGCGGTGCGTCGTCCGTTGGGCGGTCGGTCGGTCGGTTGGGCCGTCTGCCGCAACAACTACAACAGTAGTCGGTCGTCTTCGTAGATAAACAACTAACAACACACTGACAAACAGCCAACAACGAGACATCCAAACAGACAGACAGATATACAGAGAGACAGACAGACAGACACCCAGACCGACCGACCTACCTACAGGCAGTGCCATATAGCTGTAGAACCGACGACAGCGCAACTAGCGGTTCAATCGAGCCGGCGGCCACCGGCGACTTTGACCGTTGCTGCTGCGACTTGAACGCACCTCCTCCTCCTCCTCCGCCTCCGCCTCCTCCTCCTCCTGCACGCGCAAAGACACACACACACACACACGTACACAACAAACTACGGCAGCGCGGCAGAACGCTGGTGAACGTCGACGTAAACAAGCAGACGACGCCGGACGCGGCAAATTTTGAATTAGGCGCGTCAAATCGGCGTGCGGAAGCGGCCCTACCAGACTGATAAACCACCAACCACACCGACGACGATGGGCGTCTCACGCATTCCAGAAACTTTGCACCACAATGCAGAAAAATATTCTGCTCGTCGATGATGGTGGCATGCATGTCCGATTCTGAGTTGTCCGAGTTTAGTGGGTTTGTAGGTGCGGATTTAAACACTAGCTGCGTGTAGCCTTTGCGTGTACCTTCCGTAATTAACAAAAAAAAATACTAATAATGATAAAATAGCTACTGCACTAAATGCTAGACGAACCCAACGAATAAGTGCCCTTGTAATAACCTTGAACAAATGCTGACGAACCCGGGGAGAGGAGTCTGAGTTTAGTGGGTTGGCTTTTATTTAAGCCAATTACGTAAGCTGCTGGTGACGCGCATACCTCACGCATCCCTCAAAATCTTCAGAACAAAATAGAGAAACAATAAATACAAAAGTGGCTGACAGACGCTACAGTTGTCCAATTGATAATAGATAATAGAAAAAAAGATTTAAAAAATAATACTATACATGTAAGTATGTTTGACATTCTACGACGAGCAAAATCATGCGTACCTTTTTAGAACTACGTACAGTTGTAAATTAAAGCCAGCGTCTAGCTAAACGACCACGAATGCAAACGCGTAACCCCCTTCTATGATAAAAATATCTGTCACAACTTGACCGAATATGCTTGCATAAATATATACTTTTTTTATTTTTTAATAAAAGTAAGGGAATACATATATATATATATATATATATATATATATATATATATATATATATATATATATATATATATAATATATACGTTATCTATCTCACTCCTAACTGTGTGCCTACACCATTGTGTAGCAACCGCCGTTGGAGTTGCAAAGATGGCATGTATAATTGTCTTCAGATAAACTCCACTACATATATACTATGTACCAGAAGTCTGTGGCTTCAGGTACATAGCACACCTGCGTGGCACGTAGTCAGCCGAGCCGTGAATCTAAGGTTGTCGCTGAAGTAATCCTGCATAGCCCATGCTCCTTCCTATGGCTTTCGTGTGGGGCGAGGCGGCCACCAATCAGGCAACCAAATCCGTCTCTGCGTCTTGCGTTCATACGCTTCAACACGAACCGCGGAGTTAAATCAGCAATTCAAGTGTCTATTAACAATTTGTCGATTAAATTACGCATGCGACGGGTTCTTGGGCTCTGTCACAACTTTTATAACGCCTAGTGAACAGGGCAGGACAGTACTACACAATAAAAGAATAAGTTTAATCTGGATATTGTCTAATTCAAAATATTCTTATTTTTTAAAAGTTGTTAACGAAGTATGTTTGACTTTTTTTTTAAATATAATAATAACAAAAGTTAGGAATGAATCCGTTTGCATTGTTTAATACTGTTCAGCATCGATTACTTGTAAACTCGTACTTGCTACGCCAATTCAATCGAGTTTTTAAACTTTTGTTTGATGTGGTATATCTCGTTGATTTTATATATATATGTATATACAGGTAGTTAAATAAGTTCTTAGAATGAAAACCGAGATTTTTCCAAATCATGTTTTTAAATTTTTCTTATTCGATATACTCCCCGAGAAGCTCAATACACTTTTCCCACCGAGATTTCAGAGCTTTCATACCTCTTGAGTAGAATTCCGCGTCGTTAGACTGAAAATAGGCATTGACAGCAGCCTTAACCTCTTCATTGCTGAAAAAACGCTTTCCACCGAGACTATTCTTCAAATGTCCGAAGAGGAAATAATCAGAGGGGGCCAGGTCTGGAGAATAGGAGGGTTGTTCAATAAGTTCGAACCTCAGTTAGGCCTTAAAAAACATAAATTATCTAGCGGAAGATTATGCGAGGCTCGCAGCCGTAAACGCAAGCATGCAAACCTGACGCGGAAAAAAGCGCACAAGAAGCAAGCAAAACATGCTTTTTCAAACTTTAACGTGCGCACGCCTCGGGTAAATCATGCTCTTTGTAAGAGTGGCGGGTCGTTAAAGAAACTCTACCATGGAGTAAGGAAGTAAGTGGTCGAAAATGCCAAAATGTCACCTGACGTATGGGATTATCGAGTGAGCTCAACCTTCTTCTGCAAAGCGGGCCGTTTCACGATGAGTTCTTGCTAACGGCAGTCCAACAGGCTCGTATGATCTTTACAAAGAGCAAGAGCCTGAACTGCAAATGAAGCGGTGATTCTACTGGCTCAATATAACCTGGGTGCTAGCAGTCTCCACATTTATATCACATCTTGCATATGCTGAAGATTTTTAGGTGTCACAGAGACACCTAGAATCTATAGCATATGTAAGATGAAAATCAGCGCCGAGAGGATTAGGAAGGTGAGGAAGGAGCAGCGGTAGTTACGCTGGTTAATAAATTTTGCCGATACGCGGTATAGCAAGACTAAGAATGCTCGTGCTAGCATTTTTACAGAGAGGAAAATGAAGGCGGAGGTGATACACGAAGACTCTGAGCTTATTGCCCACCTAACGCCCAAATACATGGTGGTAACCCGAGTAAGGGCCGTCAAACCTGGAAACCTAGCACTACTTCAAACCCGGACAGGAATGGTGCCGGAAGACGGAGACCCCGCCGAAGAGGAATGATAACAATAGTTATTTATTATACGGATACAATGGTTATCTCTTATACATAAGCAAATAATCGAATCTGTTATTTGTCAAAAAAGCAATTAATTTTGTTATCAAAGCCAGTCGGTAAATATACAGATTGAACCCCCAATAATAAACTAGATAGATAATAGGAAGTTGTGATCGAAAGCATCGTAAAGCTCTTCCGACAGATGATCACCAACCTACAGGGAGCTAAACAAGACGCAGCGCCACAGGAGCAGGACGCCGGCTAAATGGGCCAGAAGAGACGCCTGACAGCCATTTCCCGAAGGACTTGGATAGGGTGATAGTCGCAGAGATGTGCTGAGGATAACAACGCTCCAGTAGACTTCTGCGCTAAAAAAACCCAAACAAAGGCAAGCGGAAGAGAGAAAGCGTCAGAAGCACGCGCAAAGCCACCGGGACGAACACAGTGTTTGACCGCGAAGAAGAAGGTGGCTCTGCCGACACAAAGATTTGAAACCAAAGTCTGTCCGGACAAAATTTGAAGTACTGTTTCGGTCAGCGGCGGCTAACGGAGACATGCGGCATCGAGTAGAGAAAGAGCGAGGCCGGGGATGTGAAACAATTGCAAACTAGCTAAAGGTCTCAAGAACGTGAATGTCGAAACCTGGCAACGGGATGCACGGGTGAAGCTGAATCTCTACGGCCGCGAGCTGGGCACCTTCAAGGAGGAACTGGAGCAAGCCGTCAAAAGCCAGGTTCAGGACGAGGGCGAGGTAACTACCGAAGCCCCAAGCAAAAGAACAAACGAAAGACTATATGACCAAAAGGATCGATTTCCTGTGCTGTAGGAGATTCCAGGAGGTGAGCTATACGGCAAAGGACTGTGCTGAAGAACTTTCTGATACTGCACATGCTATCGCTGTGAAGTCACTGAACACATTGCGAGGAACTGCATCGCCGAATTGAGAAAGCGCTACGTATGCTCTGTGACAGGGATACAGGTCACGGAATGTTGGTTTACCTGGATTCAATTTAATTCAAGTGCTTCTTCATTGCTTTCGAAGGGCCAAAAATGCCTGTATTCAATATATGCAATGCACAACATAAGAGGCACAGAGGGCAATTTGCCACATAATAGCGCGCAATAGTACCGTTGCGTGATATATGTAATAGTAATATTATATCACGAGTTCATGGTTCTCAACATGTTCGCCATGCGCCACGAAAACAATATACATACAGGGTACCGGGCGGATCTTGAAAACGGGAAGAACCTTAGTTGCCACCAATATATTGTAACGTTGCTGTGCTACGCTAAGTCAGCTTGGGGAATGTAGACTTAGCCGGACGGGTACTGCAGCCCGAGGGACTCAGGAACGATGAATGACGACACGCGGCATAAGGTCTAATGCAAAGCACAGCCGAGTAATGGTTATTAGGCCATGCTGCTCGGTCTATTTATTGGTTCACGAGGCACCGCTGCGTGCTGTCACCCCAAAGGGTGTCAGACTCCGCTCTTAAATCGGTCAATTTGTACAGTGCTTTGTGTTTGTTTCGTCTAGGGATACAGGTTAAGTGGACGGTTTGACTTGGATTGCCGATCATAGGTCGACTCTCTCCCGGTGTACGCCGATGATCGTTTGGGCGGCGGAAGATATTGGGGTTTCGGCGAGAAAGGCTATCGCTGTTCTCTGCTGGCTGGTTGAGACATGTATCGATCGGTGAACGTTGGGTACGCTGAGGTTTTGGCGCGGTCGCTGCAGTCGTTGAACGTAGTCGGTTGGGGTGGATTTGAATCCCGTTGGCGGGGACGCTGTGGCCGCTGGACGTAGTCGGTTAAAACTTATTTCAATTGCGTTTTGATGCGTATAGAGAGTTACTGCTCTGATTACATGACAAAGCACTCAAGTCTAAAGATCACGATCAGAAAAAGTGAGCTTCGGTGCTAGAATCAATTAATCGAGAAGATCGAGCAGGCGCGTGGGGGAAGCTCTACAAGATCGTGATGCGCAAACTGGAAGCAAGAGCACTGCCCATCTCACCAAATCTAACAGAGGCCATTGTGGCTCACCCTTTTCTGACGCAAACGGAGGAAGACAGAGACCCGAATGCAGTAAATGAGAAGGATATCCTCTCACAGTCAAGGAAATCTAGCGAGAGGCTGAAAGGACATCGGAGGGCACGGCCCCAGGACCCGAAGGCATATCTCCAGAAGGGATCAAATGCCTACTGAAGGAACACCCAGTGTCCTTAAAAAAAATCGTAGGCCCTAAACCCCCAGACCACGCCGCCGTCAGTAGTGAGTTTCTCTGCTTGGAAGGGACATTCACTGCTAATGGCGACGTAGTTTAGGGGATTAGTGCGCTGGTCAAAGTCGTCATATATGTCATATATGTTTGCGGTTCGAGGGACGTCTGGACTCCGGGCTATCAGCAAGATACTCGCTAAGATCGACGAAGAAAGACAGCAAAGCTATATGTAGGATAGCAGTGTCCGTTAAGCAGCGCGGGCATAGACAGCGTCGGTTAGCGGCAATGCCAAAGCAAGCTAAATACATGGCGCCAATTAGAAGATGCCGCCACCCTACTAGCGAAGACGCGGGAAGTCACTAAATGCGCGGGCACTCTGTGAGTATATAAAGAGGCATGAGAATAAATGAGTTAGTAGTCGTTGGTGCGAGCCAGGCAGAAGACGTTGGTAGAGCGAGAGAATGGCGAACTCGTAACGGTCGCCGCCCAGCCATGGCGGTGGCTCGATACTACACTATACACCTCGTATTATTTGTCTTCTAATATTGCCGCACGTAAAGAATGCGTTTGCCAACAGGGGAGTGGTCCTGAATTCGGTGGAGAAAAAGGCAGTAGAAGCGTGTGATAGCTTCGTACCTGGCTAAGGAAGTGCGAGTGTACCTTCGGCGTGTGATAGCTTCGTACCTGGCTAAGGAAGTGCGAGTGATGACGGCGGGGTGTACGCGATTATTGTAAATGTACCACAAGGTCCCGTACTAGGACCAACGCTGTGCAGCCTCCTAGCGTTCGACAAAGTGTTACAGATGATGGTCCCACCACCTAAATTTAAGTCGAGCCCGGTGGCGCCTGCGCCTCACGACCGAAGGAGACACATAGGTGCGCGGGTTTGAGCCCCACCTTTGCACATTTGTACTTATAGGGGTCCGTCTAAGAAGCACTGCGAAAGGCAGTCCCGTGGACGTTAAATCTTGGCTGAGGTTCAGCCCGAAAAAATATATTTTACCTAATTTTAGCACCCAAAATAAGAGCGAGACTGTCTTGCTTATTGGAAGAAAGCAGTGCCCGGAACTGGACATCGGTGTGAACGGCCACATCAATTAAGCAAGGCCAAATACCTGGGTGTAGTGGTTGACGGGAACCTGAGCCTTACGGCAAGGCGCAGAGGGTGCTGACCATAAAGATCACTAGAACGTACAGGACGGTCTGGTAATTGCCCCCATGATACATTAGCCGAAATGAATAGAAGAGGATTTTCTTATACCAGGATCGGGCACTGAGAAAAGGCCATGCAAGAAAACTCTGGAGACCTGGGAGGCTGGAACGGAACGACAGGCACCAGGGTCGTTGACGAGGTTCATAATCCCACGTCGTATGAGTGAATGGTACCGATGCCAGTACGCGGAAACTACGTACTATCCAACCAAGTTGTTACTGGTCAGGGCACCTTTCAGGCCTATATGGTGAAGACTCGGGAAGACCGAGATAGACATATGTTTCTCGTTCGACGCCGACGAGACTGATGACATGGATCACACGCTTTTCGCATACAGGGCCCTCGATAACACGAGGCAGACGGGTATATTAGCACTAGACATACAAGGCGGTACAACGAGAAATCTGCCCTCAGGGATGTTCAGATCAAAAAAGAGTTGGGGCGCGGGCTTCGATTTTGTGGAGGTCGTTGAAAGAAGAGAGATGGCAACGGATGGAGTGTCGCCAACAGACTGAAAGCCAGACCAGCGGCTCCCTACATACGCTGAAGTCATACCACATATATTCCGGTTAAAAGACCATCAGGTTTTTAGTGGGTCTGAGGGTCCCACACAACCCAGACCAAACCAGTACATTATGCATTTTTGTTTCTGGTCCTTCGTAAAAAAACCTTGAAGTGCTTCACTCCTTAACCCAGAATAACTCACTTGGCCCAGAACAACATGGTCTTACTCCTTATCGGTCGACTTGTACCTTGAGCCAGGAGTTAAGACGCTATCCAAGCTTCTTTATACGTATATATATATTGCACATTGACACAGCGCAGTATGCATGTATGAAGGGCCTGATCTACAATTTACCTATACTCATTTTAAAATGCTCCCGCAGCAGTGTTCGGCAAACCTTACTTAAATAAAGTGGAAAATAAAAACACTTCATGAATACAATCTCGTATAAAAATGATGTCAAGTTTACTAGAAAGAAAAACTTTTTGTTTAGGAGTTCTGTTGTTTTTTGTTTACTAAGATACATAGATGCTTACGATTATTATTTCTGGATAATAATAGTTCTCAATTAAAACAATTGAGAGGCGTGGATGTGTGCTAGAGTTCATATTATTATAATTTACATGTTAAACAATGTTACAGTTGTGAGGTCTGAACGTATCATTGCAAATTCTTTGAATAATTACTTCATTTATTAATAACACTACACTTAAATTGTTATTCAACAAACCGGACTTCTACTCTAGTTTGCTGGCGATCTTTACATGTTTTATTACGTTCACACCAATGCCACCAACTTGACACAAATGGCGATAAATGGCATTGACGTGTGTTGCATCTGTTAACAAGTTTCGTTTTATGCTTGATTAGCTGCGCTCAGATTTCGATATGAGGCGAAACTTAAGAAGTTTGTAAATTGTATGATGAGTGACAACGATGTAGATATGTGTTTTAGCGTACCAAAAGAGATGACTAATTGCAACTCGTGCTACAAACACTTCGTTGTAGCCACCAACCACCTGGGAGACTCGAGAGCATTCCGAATTCTTGCATCAGAGGCTGTCGCTCTACATTCAGCCAGGAAAAACAAATCTATTCGGAACAAAGTATTAAAATAAACGAATTCTGGATTAGAGAACCTGTGACGACACGTTTACGCGCAGACAATCGTTCTGCAACTGCAGAGCGCTAGCATAGTGGATAAATTAGAACGAATAAAAAAATACTGTTAGACACCGAAATAAAACGAATGTGGTTCCGATGAAAATTGTTTCTTGTAACAAACATTTTTTTAAGTAACCTTAATGCTAAGTAGAAGGTTCTGTTTTGTCGTACCGCATTGTAATTTTTATACCGTTTTGTGATGCCGTCGTCACCTGGTTTGACCAGTAAGATATTGCGCAGCAGGTCCGTTAGACTACTCAGCGAGAGTTGTAGCTACTTGAACGGTTCTGTGACGCTATTTACTATGATCGATCAATTGATAATAGGTCGACCTCCAGCACCAGACGCCTCTCCCACGGCTACGAAAGAATGCCAAGTATTACCAAGCCTGGGACGGTTGGGACGAATCCAGGTTCATTCAGTTTGTGAGTGCAAAAGTGCTATAAACTCATATATTAGAGGTGCCATTCTCGTCACGCAGGCTGCTAGTGACACTTCAAAGCAATGCCAAGTATTACTCTGGTTGGGAGGGTGAAGTCGAATCCGGGGTTAGTGGGTTTCTGAGCCCCATACTAGTGACGCAAACTGCTCGTGACGCATGTGCATTCTGCAATCCCAAAACCTTCCAGAAAAAAAACGGCCAATCGTTATAAGCGGCCATTTTTTCGCATTGGAGGAGGAACGTTTATTAGTTGACAGTGCGAATAATCATCCTCGAAAAACTGGCAAACAGTGCCGAACCCTGGAGGGGGGATGGGGGTAAACGTGAGGATTAGGGGGATTTTTAGGGGGTAACCCCATACCACCGGGGAATCCCACACTACCCACGCGCTCCGTCCACATCAGCGCTGGGAGTGCATAAAGCATTTTTCCTGAACCTCACGCCAAAAAAAAACTAAGTGTGAATAATCATCACCTTAGACGAAATGTCGGTAATCTTCAAGCATTCAAATAAACGTGTTTTTGTTGCGAGACTGCCTCAACGGTGAGGGCGTGTACGCGGCTATCCGCTCCATCTCTCACCTACGTGAGGGTTGGTGGTGGGCCTCTCCCCCCGCGGCAGGCGAGCACCATCTCCCTTTCCCTCTGCTGGCGAGCGTACCACACATACGACGACGTGTGTCGTCTGCTATCATCATCATCATCATCACCGTTGTTGTTGTTGTTGCTATTATTGTTGTTGGTGTCGTCGTCGTCGTCTTACTTTGGCGGCGACGGCAACGGCGGGGCCGGCCGGCCGGCCGTCTCGCCGCCTCTGCTGCCGTTTGCTTGTTCTAGCGGCGTGTGGTACGTTCGTGGTACACGTGTGGTACGCCGTGAGCACCTGTGTGGTACGGACGCACGGACAGACGACGGCTGTCTGCTAGCCGGACCGACGGAGCGCGACTAACTCTGTCGCTGCCTCTAAGACACCGTCGCCGCTATTTGGCTGCCAGCTAGCTAGTCACTGGCAAATAATTCCTCTAGTTTAGATTATATTGTCCTCCGTTCGCCCTAACGGACTTGGAGTGGCCATGAGCATGCATATCTTCAGCGAGGCACCGAGGCCCGAACCGATGGTGAGATATCTAGAGTTTGTTTGCCTAACAACAGTTCTTGTGGCCGCGGAGACTTCTAGCAGCAGCAGCAGCAGCGGTAGTCTATGGTTTATCGCGGTTCGATCGATCGAAAAAAAACAATTCGATCACCAATCAAAGAAGGATTGAACTGGCGACACCTTGCTAGATGACAGGAACTATGATTAGCGCGCGATTGCCGAGCGAATAGCTGCTAATAGTTAACATGATGAGGTTATTTTTATTATTAATAACATTAAATGACCCTAGGTGACAGTAGATCAGAGAAAGGGAAGGAAACGAATACGATGAGTGCGATGACAACAACGACCAGGACAAAAACTAAAGCTGGCAGCGAAAAAACGGCGGTAAAAAACAGAAAGAGCGAGGCGCTGAAAAATAGCTCGTCGCGCGGCACGAACGGGAAAGAAGGAAAGAGAAGGGTGAAGAGAGAAAGAGTCGAGTTGTTGTTGTCGTCGTCGTCGTCAATGATGATGATGATGATGAAATTGGTGCTGTTATTGTTGTCGTCGTGATCATCCATGTTGTTATTGTTGTTGTTGTTGTTGTTGTCGCTGTTCTTCAGTCAATGAGTGAATGAAAGGGGAGAGGCTGTGGAAGGGAGGAGAGTGCTGACGACGACGAAGTCGACGATATCAGCAACAATAAAAGCAGCAACAACAACAACAACAACAACAGTAGTAGTAGTATCACCACCATTCACCATCACTCCTATCTGTCTCTCTACCATCATCCATTACATCCATTCCTACATACGTACTACACATCCCTATGTTGCTGTTACTACGGGCCGATCCGACCGCCAATAAATAGCAACAACAACACCTTCACCAACAGCAACATCAACGACAACAGCAGCAGCAGCAACAACAATCACCGCCGCCACCACCACCAGCAGAAGAAGCAGGAGCAGAACAACGAACAGTGGCTTCGGCGACAGCGGCGGTAGAGGCAGCAATAGGACAGGAAACTAGTAAAAGCCGAAGTCTCCGAATGCTCGCACCAACTACACCGCGAGCGAGCGGCTTGTGACGGTGGACGGACAGGCGAACGCCAAAAAAAACTGCTCAGATTCTAGCGAATCGAGCGAGCGAACCTGTCATTGTCCGAGTGAGAGGAGGGCTGGCGGCTGAGGCTGCGTGAGGATGCTGATGAATGCGATGAGACGAATGTGACGAACGGCGGATGATGAGTCGGAGTAGTGATGATGTGAGAAAGTGAACGCTTGATGAACGGAGGGCAGGGCCGTCTCCTCTCGGCGATCTCCGAATCGACGAGCCTGCAATCGACAACGAATCGGATCGGGCTGGCGGATCGCATCGAGCCGGACGATGAGAGATGAAGGACCTTGTGCAAGCCTCGGCCGACGAATGGCCCGGCCCGGCCCGGCCCGGCCCGGCTCGCTTGTCGGATGGATGATAATGGTCATGGTGCCATCATGACATGGATGAGTGAGTCCATGATCAATCATCGTCAGCATCTCGTGACGATGGTATAGGAAGGCGAGAAAAGACATTGCTGCTAATACTACCACTACTACTACTACTACTATTACTGCGAATACGACTACTACACTCCGAGACTCCGAGGTAGGTTATCGGCGGTGACAATAACGGCGACGACGACGATGATGATGATGATGATGATGATTATTATTATTATTATTGACGGAAGCAACGAAGAGGTAACTAACCACCTAACTAGGAGGTGATGATAGTTCGGCTGTCGTTGTTGTCAATCGACGTTATACTTAGCTAAATAGTACTAGTGCTAACTAGTGCGTGTGGTTCCAGTAGATATGATTGGAATAGATTATATACATTTGTCTCTATCTATATCTCCCTTTCTCCCTCTCTCTCTCTCTCAACCTCTCTCTCTGGTGAATTTACTGAATGAATGGTGGCGCTAGATGATGATGCTACAAATACTCCGAGAGCGAGTTGAATGGTTTTGATTTGTGTATGTAACCACCAAGCTGAGATATAGCAATGGTCGTGGCAATTGCTGGTGGTGATTGATGGTGTGGAAACAAAAAAAACCAATCACACTTCTGGTTGTGTTTCTACCTACCAGAAGAAGCAGAAGAAAAAAATGATTTGTTAATGTTGTGTTGATGGTGTTGTCGTTATTGTTATCGTGGTGATCGTGGCCCGTCGTGATGCTCATGGTGATGAGGATGGTGGCAGTGTGGTGATGGTAATGGTAATGGTATTGCTGCTGCTGTAGAGACTACCGCTGAGACAGGCCGTGTTCGTAGAGAAGACGACTGCTGAGCTGGACGATCTCGGAAATTGGCCGGGGCCACTAAGCCAACCATCTTTGCAAAGCACCAGCACATGAGTCGCTATAAATCTTTCTATAACCAGCTAAATAGCTTGGAAGGGCTGGCCAATTGGCATTTTGGTTGATTGATTCGCTAACCGCTAATCAGCAGCCAGTATCAGCATCAGCCGCAGAAGCAGAGTGAAATTAACTACAACAACAACAACAACAACAACACAACATCAACAACAACCAACAACAATATCAGCTACGTCCAGAACAACAACAACAACAACGATGACAACAACAATAGCAACAACAACAACAACAACAGCCAGGAGCTCCGAAAACCGTAAGCAAGAAAGAGCATCTGTATCAGCAGCAGCAGCAGCAACGACAGGAGACGAATAAGAATAGATTCGATAGAGACATTTCATTCCGACAAGCAGCAACAAATGCACGGCTGGCTGCATGTGTTAGAATGACAAACCAAAGAGGAACATAAGGAAGAAGAATATTAATAATAATAATAAGAAGAAGAAGAAGAAGAAAAAGAACCATTCAAGACGATTATGTTGTCGTTCTCGTTGAGCTCGTTTCGTCTCTTGGACCACCCAAGCACTGTGGGCGCGTTTTCGCGCTGTGCTCAACACCAGCGACAATAACAACGACAACAACAACAACAACAACAACAATAGCAGTTACAGGATGAGGGAAAGGAGAAACGGTGATGGTGGTGGTGATCCACGTTGACGGGATTGTTGCCGGACGGATTATGGTCGGTTTATGTTTGTGGAGTTTGAACGTCGTTCTTGTAATTGTTAGTGGAGGTATTGTTGTTGCTGCTGGTGTCAGATACCTGTAAGTGTAAATGTTATTGTCGTCGTTGTTGTTGTTGTTGTTATTGTTGAAGGTGTTGCTGTTGTTGTCATCGTTGGTGTTGTTAATGTTACTGTGCTGTACGACACTACTCCTGAATTTCCGATCAGCCGATATGCCATTTTTTTCCTAGTGGAGCTGCTCCGACAACAGCCGTAACGGTGTGGGCGAGGTCGACTCAGCGATCACAAAGCAGGCGCCGGTGACAGTTCTGTCGGGGGCAGATGATTTTTCCCTGTCGAGCCCGGTGGCTTGGTGGATTAAGTCTCCGCCTCGCAACCGGAGGAGACACATAGGTGCGCGGGTTCGAGCTCCACCGTTGCACAATTGCACTTATGGCGGTCCGTCTATGAAGCAATGTGAAAAACAGTTCCGTGAACGTTAAATCTTGGCTGAGGGTCAGCCCGAAAACTTTAGATGATTTTCCCTGTCTCCACCGTGGATTGACTGCTGCGGGATGGTTGACAGTGATGATAATGGTGATGGTGGTAGTATTGCTATTGTTGTTGTTGTTGCTAGTAGTACTGCTTCAGCTGTTGTTGATCAATCAATTAATTTCTTCATTTAAATTCACTCATAACCACATTATTAACAACAACAACAACCCGCTACGAGAGAGAGAGAAATAACACAACAAAAGCAACAACAACAACAACAACGACTACGGGCTTGGCCATGGGGCGCTAACAAACGAACAGCTCTCGTGTATAGGCGGGTTCGCGGGTGTGCGATCGTGTGTTCTGTATTTTCTATTAATGTTTTGCAACTGACGGCATCTGCTGGCTCAGTATACAGCAGCCTATAGCTAACTTCAGGACAACCTCTCTCCGTGATCTCGAGTTGTGTGTTTCTCTAAATCAGTGTGTCTATTTGTCTGTTTGTATGTCTGTTTTCTGTCTTCTATGTCAGTCGGTGTGCGTTTTGTGTCTGCTGTTCAGCAAATCATCGGCGGCAGCAGCAGCAGCAGAAGTGCCAACCATCTCGCCATCGAGGTGGTCGTTTCGACATCTTCCTTCATCGCCTGTATCGGTCGTGTAATGGACATCGGTCGCGTCCACAGTAATGGACATCCATCCATTACTACGCGATGAGCCTATCATCACCGTCACCTACACAGATCGAACAGCATCGACCCCTTCGAGGCGGCGCCGGTGGAGCAGCAGCAGCAGCAGCAACAAAAGCATGACGCGATCTGGAACAATGCAAGCTGGATTCATTCAGACTCTCACGCACGCACGCAGACACGCATACCCAGCGAGTGCCCATCACCGTGTTGTTATCGCCACCGTTATCTGTCGGCATCTGGGTGGCGTAGTTGTCTAGTTGCTTCGGGGAGCTAATAAGCAAACCAGTGTTTCAGCAGGTGGTGAAGTTTCCACGTTTGAACGAACGAAGAGTAGTAGTAGTGTAAATAGCCGGTGTAGCACGGTGAACTGCACACACCAGCGGGTGCCATGTGTCTGCTGGCTCTGTACGCTCACGGGCGTCAGCCGCCTCCACGGGCGCCCCCAGCTCGCCCAGGGCTCGTTCAACAAACGCTGACGGAGAACAACACTCATACACACATATCAATGAATGGAGAAGGCCGACATGACAACACCTGCCTCCGAGGTGTCGAGGATTCACTTTAGGTAGGCGGAGGAAGACCGGACCAGAGGTAGGAGGCGAACTACAGCCAAAAACGAACAGACAGAACAGCCGTGCCTGTGGAAGACTACCGAGTACCGAGAGAGTAGGCGTCAGACGCGTTCGTGGAAGGGGGAAATGTTGACGACTTTAACGCCGAGCTGCCCAAATTGCGGACAGCTCAGGTCTTCATCATCGCCGCTTGAGGAAAAGAATTATTCGCTCGATTTAAGGTTGTGCTGGCATGTTCGTAACGGGCGTGTAGTAAGTAGTGCAGGTGTAACTAACGAAGAAACACCGAACTGTCAGTGCTTCGTGCAGCCAGCACCTTTGGAGCCGACCTACCACCTGCCCCGTTTCCCATCTGCTGCAGTAACAATACCAGCAGTAACAGCAACAACAACAGCGACCACGATCAATAAATCAATCAATCAACAGCTCGAGATTCGATTTCAACCATGACGACTCCAAAGCCCGTCGAGTGGGTCAGCTCCCTGATCACTCGCTTCGAGGAGCAGGTCAGTGTCACAGTAAGAATTATATATATATATATATATATATACTACAGATTCCTGCTGCTTTAAGCACCTCTGATATAAAAAGGGGCATGTGTTTTTAGGTATACGTGTCAAGCGAATAGTAAATCAAAAATATATATATATATATATATATATATTGTTTGCGAGAGAAGAAAGGTAAACAGCACACGAACGGTTTGCAGAGAAAAAAAGGCAAGGAAATAGAGAAACGGCGGGTCCATCTTTTGCCGTCCGTCTATACCTTGTCTGCCTGTCTGTGTTGTATCTCGTCTCTCATTGAGGATATATATGTATATATATATATGTATACAAGACAGACCTTATTATATATATATATATATATATATATATATATATAAAGAGAGATATAGATATATATAGGCAATTCTCCGTCGAGACAGCGACGACAAGAACAACAACAACAACAATAACAACAACAATCATAATTACGCCAAGGGCGGCGTCGACTCGCCTGCTTCATTCATTCATTCGGTCGTTCGTTCATTGAGAGTTCACCCGCCAGCCAGCTGGCCAGCAAGTCAGTCAGTCAGTGTATGTGTTAGATAGGGCCGGAAGCGCCATCGAGAGCAGCAGCAGCAGCGGGTTACGCACGAACCCGCTCGAGTAACAACAACAACAACAACAAAAACAACAGCGGCAGCAGCAGCAACAACTAGTACGTGATCGCTTGTTCTGTCCGGCTGGCTGTCTGTATGTGTGGCGGTCGGTCGGTCGGTTGGAGGCCATTCAGTCGCACTTGCCTGCGTCCGTTTGCCGATTCATTCATACTGTCCTCCTCTCCCTCTTCACGCCGTTCTCCCTCTCCCCCCCGCCGTTATTTTCCTTTCGCGCGCGCGTTCCCTCTCCCTCTCTCTCTCCCTCTCTCGCTGGCTGTCTGGCCCGAGCGCGCGCTTTTCCCTTTCCCTATACGCCTTCTGTCTGTGTGTTTCTCTCGATCTCGATCTCGCACACTCCGAAGAAGTGGCCCTGCCCTTCGGCCACCTGCGCTAGTTTCGCGCTGCTGCTGCTGCTACTACTACTACCACCACTGCTTTTGCTGTTGGTGGTGGTGGTGATGGTGGCACGGACGGGCGAACGGATGGGTAGACAGGGCCAGGTAGACTCATAGACACACAGACGATAAAGTGTCAGGTCGGCGACCAGTTGACGACAGGGCCACAGTCATTGACGTTGCGGCCGCTGCTGCTGCTAGTGTTCTATTGCTAGTTGCTATTCGATATACTACTACTATGCATATATATATATATATATATATATATATATATATGGAAAGCAGACAGACGGGCGGACAACCAGACGGGCGGTTGTTCACGCGCGCATAGTTGCGCGATCTTATCCGCTCCCTTCCTACTCCGCTATCTGTTCGTCGTGTGTTCAGCATAGACGCCCACAAGTGTATATATATATATATATCATTGCCCTCGCTTCGCTGTCCACCACATGTACAAATGTGTGATCGTTTGACAGTAGCGCATTCAGTGCAGCGAGACGTACGGACATAATGTGGGTTGTGCTAGGAATTCTGCAGAGTAGTTGTTGGTTAATTGTTGTTTTCGCATACGTCGTTTCTAGAGATGGGCTTCACCTCGAAGCTGAGGCTACTGTCAATTTGAGCGTGTCACATTAGTTGTTCAGTGGGCTCTCGAGTTGAATTGCTTTCATACAGATATTGACTCATGATGATTCGTATACGGTGAACGAGACCAATGGACGTCGCATCAACATTGCAGGTCTTACATTGAACTAACCGCTCAAACTGACCGAACCGCGCAACCGTGTAGGTACTGGTTTCGCGCGGTAGAATTCTACTACGTATGCTCTTTTTTTGCATTTACTACAGAACACAGTGCGACGGGAATAGACAGTCGTATGTCGTTAAGACAGTCGTGCGATGCCCCATTGTAGCGATGCGAAGTCTCCGTTCGGCTCTACCGAAAGACTTCCGATATCATTTGCTATTTTTTCCTTGTTATGGCATTGCTCATACGTAGCTCATTTTGTTTTCTCATCCATGCATGGACCATGTGGCATTTCCCCACCACGAGGCGAATGCGTTCCTCGATATAGCACTTTACGCCGTTAGGTATATATATATATATATATATATATATATATATATATATATTAACAGTTCCGACTATGGTCGCACTGAATATACGGCTTACGGATATTCCAAGCCCGTAGGGAACGGATGATAGGTGTGTGTTTGTCTATCTATGCTTGTTGCTTTCCAGATGCTTTCCAGATGCTTTCCATCTTCCTATCATTTAAGGCCCTCTAGTAAGTCAGCATAGCACGTTGACGTGTTTGACGTGCATGCAGAATGGCCGACGCCCTGCGGCTGCATGCTGTGCCATAAATTGCGTTTACCGTGACATGTGTAATAATAGATCAAGAGGTATTGTTTTCGTGGGTGGTATCGCAAACCAGCGATAACGATGACGACGATGATGATGGTGGTGATAATGACACGAGAATCATTTACGTTTCTTTCACTCGCAGACGGCGTAGAGTGGCAGTGACCAAGAGTAAACATTCTGAAGTGTTGTGAAAAGTTTTCTAAATATTTATGTTTGCGCTCCTACTTCTGCCGTCTTGGGACCACACTGCGCTTCCTGGCCGAATATGGCTGAAGCACCCCCACCTCGTCGTGTTGCAACATTCGGCATCTCGGAGTAGATATGCAGCAGACGTGTTTGACCCGACCACCGGTGTCTTTCTACACCTTGACCTCTACACAGTGTGGATCTTCCAGTTGCCTGTTAACCAAATTAAATCAATGTTTTATTATAGTGTAGTTTCTTACAGTAAATTTTACGGGAGCGCATTAGCACCCCGTCCCCCGCATTTATCAGTGGGGGGTGTTATATATGTGAAAAATGTAAAATATGGCATTTGTTTTGTTCCATTCCCTAGTGGTAAAGTCGCGTGTGTGTCTAATGATGTAATATATTGCATTCCATTCATTTCCTTCACTCCATATATGTACACAGTTTACGGTTGTTATATCATCCGCAGTCCATGAGAGCGTGTTTGCTGGCGTTTGCCTTATTCGTTTGTCAACGGCGTTGTGTCAACTCCGCTTCTTCTCACGCTGCTGTCACTTCTCGACGTTGGCGGAAAACGGCCTAATATTAATTCGCTTCCGGTCGCCAACACCACATGCGGCAGATTACGGGGACCTTGTGTTTGATGGCTGGCTTTTTTGAGATGTCTCTCGGCGTAGTTTGGTTGTGCTCTCAAAGCCGCGGCGGGCTTTGGGCGTTGGCTGGCGCACAGTGAGTTTCACAACTGTCCGTTTGTGTAAAGTTGTGATGGGTTTCGCTGGCCACGAAAGTCCTAGTTCAGACGAATCTTCATCTTATCGGTGGAATCTATTCGATAGTTTTCATAAATCTACATCGAATCGTTCATCACTCATATATATATATATATAGTTCAGTTTATTATTATTATTATTTTCAAACACACGCGCCTTACAGAACATTCGTGTATGGTACTTAGTTTAAATAATAATAATAATAATAATAATAATAATAATATGGGTAAAATCGATTATACCAACATCATTAGTCATATAGAGGCCACAGGACAGCTCAAGAAGTCTATCTATATTTTGATTCTTTGTGGCCCATGGCAGTATTCAAAAACGACGAATATAGTCAAACCGGCTTCATCATCGTTCTCCATACATAGTGGGGCTTGCATTTGAAGGCATTACTGCTGCTTTTAGTAGTTTAGCTAGCACTTTTACAATTCGATGACAACTTCCTGCGCCGTTATAAGAACGCATATCAGTTGCTTTTGGCAAACGATTTGTACAGGAATTTGAAAAATGCGTTGATGTCGGATGTTTTCCGTTCGTGACTCTGGGCGGTCCGGTCTCAATAACTAGTGATCCGTTCAGTGTGTCGGGCAAGATCTATCAGATGTTTACATCAGAGCGGCACGCTAGATGCCCAGAAAGGAAATGCAGCATCTGTGCGTGGAACTTCATCAAGCTAGGCTGCTCCAGGCTTTGGCCACCTATGAGTTGATTAGTAAACACGCTTGCCTAGAGTTAAGTACTTCTCAAGTGTTTTATGCAGCACAAGAGCCCTTTCCGAACTTTTGTTACAGCGTCTCCGTGAGATACATGTTGAGTTTGCCGCAATCATTAGTACGGCTTTTAGCTTTCTTCCTTCCGTTTGTTTACTACTATCTCATTAATTACAATAACACTGAACATTCCTCTATCTAATTTGGCTTTAAAGTTTGATTTATGGTTAGCAATTTGGCCTGCTGTGATTGTACGACATGATGATAGATAGATGATGCTATTGTTGCATTGTCCGTTGTTGTCATTGCTGATCTTTCTGTATGTTTACGGAACACTTACATGAAAGCGGCTACGTATTTGCACTTACATATTGCGCGGTGTAGTGGGACTTTGTAATTATGTTTATTCCAGTTAGCCTCTCTGAAATGTGGCATTTCCACAAAATGTTGAAAATCAAAGGCATATATATATAGATAATAAAGTGCTAAATATATAATTATTATTTAGAACTTTATTATTATTGTGAGGTATGCACTTTTCTTGAATGAACATATTTAGTACCATCTCAAGCTCAAGAAAGCTCACATCGTTATTGTGAAAAACAAGGTGCAGTATTACATCGCTCAGAACCTCATCTCAAATTTTATGACGTATTTTAATCACGATTTTTATTATTAGAAAGTTTCGATGTATCTACTCGTCGTGTCGTTTGGTTAGTCGCGACTCACAGAAGTAACTCGCTACGAGGCCAATTTCCCTGCCAAGTCATCTCGAGGATCTACTAAAGATCTCTCTCTCTCTCTCTATATATATATATATATATATATCTCTATATATATATATGTCCCCTACTGGTATTATATTGGCACATACAAGAAAGCATGCCGCCACTAAGAACAGGGCAGGCCATGCATTCACTATAGTTCGGGGACAGCTTTTGCCGACAGGTTCTCTCCTCAAAGGGCGTGTTCGTGCTTGCGCATACATTGGGGCAACAGTGGGCGTCACCCCGTCCTGCATTGACCGTTGCAACGTTGTCGCCAACAATAGTCAATCTGGGAAGTTCGAGTACCCCCGACCAACAGTCGTGACCAAAAGTCGTACCGAGCCGGTTGTTCCGCCCGAATTGGCGGCGCTGCAAGCACATATCATACATCTCAGCTCAACGTTGTTCGTCGTTTGAGTAATAATTCTACACAATTTCTCTTTCTTCTTTAGAATCTCTCACCTTGGTTCAATCCGCAATCGTAACGCGAGCACTCTACTGGCTATGTTTGGCTTAAGCCTGCCACACGCTGGATAGGCTCCGCATTGGGGTGGGGTGGCCGAGAAATGTAAACTTGAGAAATAGAGATTGATGTCTGTTACATTATATGGTATAGTGAGAACTACCTCGAGCTACTTTTGGTCCTGACTTGCATAACGTGATGACCTGAACGGCTGATCTACTTGTAACGTCATCCGCTTCTGCACTACTAAGACTACGAATAAATCTATTTCGAGAGTAACAGTACTTAATGTAATCGCTAACGACGACGTGAACCAAAAAAGACAGGGAAATGCTCTCAAAACAATGCTGACAACAGCATTAACAACCTATGCACTATATATATATATATATATATATATATATATAATAGCAGTTGGCGAAAGTGGAAGCTATTTATGGTTGTAGTTGCTGTTGTTTTTGTTGTTGCTGCTGTTCTTACTGTTGTTGTTGAATGACGTCCTTGGCCCGGTCATTGTTCGTGGTTATGCTTCATTACGCCCACACTGTGTGCACGTGTTGCGATGCATATGCAAAGGACGCGTGCTGACATTTAAAACGTATGCGGCATTTGCTCATTTCCATTCTTGTGGGTAGATGGAGAAATAGCCAAACGGTTCATCAGTTGATGTGGCTGTCATGACAAGAGCACTGTTGTCGTGTCGTCCTATGCATAATTAGGGTGGGGTTAGCGGAGAGATAGCACGTATTTCGGCGACGCTTGATTCATGCTCAGTGGTGGCTCATGGCTCGTCGGCGGTTTCAGCTGCCAGCGACAGCAACAATCTGCGATATTATTATTGCGATTTAGTAATAATCACTCGCTGATGAATGATCGTGAACTCTGCTGCCTGGCAGGCAACGCACTTAGCATCATATATATAGATATATTTATATATATATATATATATATATATATATATACATATACATAACTTTGCATTTTAAGATGGTACATAATTATAATACAGTCGTAATTATATACAATTTGTGCACTTCAGCGCCCGTCCCACCGGGCGAGACCGCCGAAGTGCAAAGACCGCCGATGCGTCTGGCAGCTTGCTGCGTGGTATTTAGCGCATATCTGCGAGGAGATGCTCAATGGACGTTGCCGTTCACCTCTTTAACCTAAAGATTGCGCCTACTGCTTCTTACGGTACACATGTGATATGGCCGTATTTATCCAAGCTAAACTTTAATGCTTTAGACACCAAGTCAAGGCCGCTTTTCCAAAGAAGGCGCTAAGAGTCCACTGCACTAGTCTCAACAGATTAGTCTATTTACTGGCGTCGACTCCGCTATTTGTTGAGGATTTATAAAAAATACACGTTTACAGAAAACGGCAGCTTTCAACGAGTACATGTCTCAATGGGAGGATAAGATGGTCTTATAAAAGCAATGATGTGCTCGCTCTTTTATAACAACGTACATGGCAATGGACGTGTAGTTTCGTGTCTCTGCAAACTATGTAATAATACACATATTCGCCTCTTTGGCTGTATCATCGGATTCCACATGAAAGATCTGTATTGCGAGAGACAGTTCCATGAAATGTCCTCGTTTTTTGCGTATGCAAACTCTGACAGGGACAGTGGTGACCTTATATATCTTAAACAAACCTGCTATGGAGGCAGTTTCGTTGACTCGACTTTTGAACGACGGTGTATTATCTATACGTAAATGCTGTGTGGTGTTTCTCTGTACGCGCAAATATTGTAACCACCAACCATCGGTCGGTTAATGAAAAGTCTTGCCCAGTATGGCATTATATTATATTTTTTTTTATGGGACCGTCTTCTTCGCGACGCAAATTTAAGTCAGATATTCTTAATGAAGCTTCGAAATTTCATCATGCAGATAAAAAAAATTTTTTTTTAATGCTCATTAAATCATATATCTACTATTATATAGATATTATGATAATAATATTTTGAAAAAATCTGCGAGCAGAACCGGCAACGACATTGACGCCAACTTGTTGAAATCTTTGAGTCGAACACACCAAGTGATGATAGCCATACACAATGTACCTTGTGTACACGTGCCGCCTAGTGCATGCCATTCCATCCTAAAGCTCCCTGGCGAGGTACACATCTAACTGCGCTACCTCAGCCAAGGCCTTGGTCACTTTTCCCTGTCACTCTAATAAAAATTGCTGAAGTGTTTCTGTAATAGGTGACTTAAGCCTGACTCTGATTGTTTCCACTGCCGGTCCGCGGCGGCACCTTGCCGGTTCCTTGCCGTCCGCGGTAAGCACAGAACGCGTTTCATATATATTGTGAAGCATCTTTCTAGCTGCGCAAAATTTGCCGCGGAAAGATGGCCCTACACCCTGTCAAGGCTGTAGCTCAACATTGGCACATTCTTAAGCTCAAAAAGACGCAATTCGGAACTCTGAGACAGTCGTCGAAGGCCTCTCACCTCTGTGTGAATAGAGGCAATTGCCGCCCGACACCTGTCGCCGATGTGCGGGGTAAAGGTCGTTCCCGTATAGTGTAGTCTTAGACCCAAATACGGGAAGGAGTTGACAAACTCCAGCGGTTGGCCACAACAGGGTATTACGTCTGCTGCAGTCAATCGACCCTCACGGCGAAACTTAATGGCTTTCGTCTTCCGCGAATTTATTTTTAGGTTTTTACGGTGAAGGTAACATTTTACGTCGTCGACAATACGACGAATGGCACCGCGGTCCCGGTGAGCCACTACTATGCCATCCGCATACATAACGGCGTTTCTAAACTCCTTCCGCACGTGGCTGACTAGGTCTGCGATGAGCAAAGAGAAGGCCAGGCAACTGAGAGGGTCCCCTTGAGGGGTCCATACGTTTTGGCTCAGCTCCAAGGTGTCTTCGTCCCTTATGTTTACTTCAAGGCGGTCTTAAGCAAAGAAGCTGGAGAGCACTTGTAGAAAAGAACCACCCACCCCAGCATGTCGAAATGAATTGACTAGTAAGTGACGGGGAGCTTTGTCGAAGGCCTTGACACAATCGATAAAGACGGCGTACAAGTGAGCCCCGGACACAGCCAACGCCCGCTCAACTTCCGACTGGAGTACGTGGATCGCGTCCTGTGTACCTCGACCCTTCCTGAATCCGAATTGCTCCGGGGGTAGGGCTTTTTCCACAGTTGGAAACACTCTCGAGATAATCAACTCAGCGAAGATTTTCTTAAGAGTGCGTTCCGACGCGATACCCCGGTAGAGGTTTAGATCGTCTACGTTGTCACCGTATTTGCCCTTGAATAGCAGAGTAAGTCTGGCCTTGTGCCAAACCTGGGCTATGCGTCCCCCGCTGAGTATCTGATTAAACAGATTACACAGCTCCCCTGCTAAAACATCGGACGACTCAGTCCAGTGTTCGTAATAGATCCCATCAGGACCACTATTCTTCTTCTTGGGCAACCCGCGCAAGATCTGCACCACTTCTTCCACCGTAAACGGCGAATTCATGTAGTGCTGCTCTAGAGTGAGCAGTGAATAACTGGGTTAGGAGCGGGGGCGTTTGCATCGAGCAGAAGAACAATAAAGTGCTGCCGCAACTGCTCCTTTGTCATGCTGTGCATCCTTTGCTCAGCCGGCGAACAATGTTGATATGGGGTTCGCGCTCTGCTCTCTCAAGCATGCGAAACTCCTCCTCTTCATCATACCGGCGCTTATTCTCCACAAGCAGTTTCTTGTAGGTTGCTCTATTTCGGCCATAAAGCGCCCTACGATCAGCAACTTTATATATATATATATATATATATATATATATATATATCTGTTACTATTGTAGGCATCAGATGAGGACTAAATAATGATAATAGTGGCCACAAATTTAATGCAATGCTTGCTTGTTAGTTTTATGAAGGAAAATATATGTAGCCCATGAGTGCTTATCTGTTACTGAGAGTAAGCCGAGTTTTGACCGTTTTGTGCATTGCGTCATTTGCAGCTCCCGTGCCGCTCAGGTCCTGCGACCCCTCACAGCCGGCAAAATGTCGAACAGAACAAGGAGTGCCTCATCGCCATATCGAAGTACAAGTTTTCGCTCGTCATTTCGTCGCTCACGAAGATTCTCCAGAGTACTGAGGTTCGTATGCATACCAACTCTGTGTTTGTTTCTGTAATCCTGATGTTATTTTGATACCTTTGAATGAGAGTCACGTTACATCAACAAAAAACGCAACGGCAACAAAACGACCTGACAACAACATCAAAAACCTACAGCGATATGCACTGTGCAGAAATATATTTATTTTGTATACCACGTTTACTTAGCGAGTAGAAATTATTTAGGATGATATGAGTATTGTTCATGAACGAGGCCTTTAGTAACGGGTGTCCGTCGTCATGCCTCCTCATGCTCACGCTGTGAGCACGTTTTGTACATACGCAGACGTATTTTTTCATTAAACATGTAAAACGAGTTAAAGGTAAAGAATAACAATATTATGGCAGGATAAGGATAACAATATTATGATGAATATGCGGTAACAAGAAACTTTACCATTTATATCATTTTCTCGTAGCACGTTTGTCAAACCTGGCTATTTGATTCTATGCGTCCGGTGGTATATAGTGGTGATCACGTAGAAGTGCTGTCATCTGTGCTTTGTCGTGCGATATATGTGTAAATCAGTCATAATGGAATCATTCAGAGGGCCAATACTTATCTGTTCTATCTTCTATTCTTCTTAAACCATTTCAGCGGGCACATGGCTCACTACAACCGGAATTCGAGAAGAACTATTACGAATCGCAATTAATAGTGCTCGATACACTGGAGAAGTGCCTCACAAGTGTAAGTTTTTCTTTACCGACCGTTCGCTCTTCGCCATTGGCTTGCCCTGGGCCTCTCTTTGTTACGTCATAGTTCATTTATCTTTTATTCTTTTTGAAAAGTCAGTGGCCCACACTTTTTTATATTATTGTTGCTTTTCAATACTTAAATTGCCTGCCACATATGAAGAAATGTGTGTGTGTGGTTTTATGCATAAAAGTGTCAATCAATGTTTGCCATTAATTTAATGCGGTACAATAAAATACATTGTTTTCATGCTATACTCAGGCAAAAACAATACATGTAGATAGATATCTAAAAACAATCGATAACTGAGCTTAGCTTTAAGCTTGTCACAGAGACCTCCACCTGTCTATAGAGTTTTCGTTTTGATCGCACATAGTTGCCGTATAGTCTTTACGTGATTGTAAAAGGCGAGCGACAGATTAAGTGTGATTCCAAATAATTTAAATTCACAAACCTGTTCTATGAGCGAGTCATTTGAAATACTTGCAAAATACTTTAAAGTAAAGGTTTCTCTACTATGCCGAATATAACGTGAGTCTTGTGTTAGCCAACTGTACGCTTAATCTAAGTGCTTTATACAAACATTCAAAGTGGGATAGCTCCTGTTGGATTGCGTTGGTATCCGTTTGTATACTACTAGGAATATCGGTGCTAAGAGGGTCTTATATTTTTTTAACTTACGGGTGCTTAGTCTATAAATGTGTCTATAAAATTTAAGAATAGGAACGGTGATCGACTTGTACTCCGGGGTACATCGACTGTCTGAGAGCGAATGATAAACACTGTCTGAAGAAGTGTAATGCTTGTTCTGTTATTTGTTGTTGACTCAAGTTATTTATTAAAATAGATATCCATCGAGTTGAATGTCATTTCCGCACCAATGAAAATTGCTGCTATAATATTTTTTCTTCCCACATCCCTGTTATATATTTTTGGAAACTGCGTAAATGTAAGACTTGTTTTACAAGCACTGCGAAATCCAAATTGTTTCGTATGCATACATTCCTATTATATCCATTCATTTTCCAATTGCTCATCGGGTAGTGATTTAGGTACTTGAAACATTTTGAATTTTTGAAACACTTTGCATAACTTCTTTTTATTGAGACATCTGCGCTCCCCGTTTTTTCTTTGTCCGATAATAGTTGATTATAATCCACTCCGGCATTCACTTTTCTAAATTAGAAATTACGAAAACCTATATAAGAGCGGCCGGTCTTGCTCGGTAAACTCATGGGGCGATAGTTATTAGGGTTTAGGGGCAAACTTTTTTTTTAATAAGGTATAATTTGTTCCGTTTTTAATTGCTATACGTCGGCATAGCGACAATGCTTTGCAAATAACGAGCCGTTTATCGCGATTTGCAGCAACCGAAAGACTCCGAGCGTAGCTACGACGAGGCGATGAACGTCAAGGCGCTTCTACGCGAACTGTGTCAGTTCATGGACATGCCAGACTCACCGCTTGTCAACCCGCTGAAGTCGTTAGCATCCAAGGTGCTGTTTGCGCTCTCGCAGAACAACTTCAACACCGTGTTTTCGCGTATATCGGCCAAACTTTCGGAGCTATCCGCAGCCAATGAGGAGGCGACAGATTTCTCGGACATCGAACTCGTCCAGCACATCAACCTAGACATCATGCGGCTCACAAAGCTACTTAACGGTTGGTACCTGATTAGAATGTTTTTTTTATCAGAATACTTTATGTCCTACATCATGAATTACTTGGGTTGACTCGAGAAGAGCGAATGGTGCGGTGATTTGTCTTCAAACTTGCGCAAAGATCATTACACGTTTTGCGCTAGTGCTTGTAGAATCGTCTAGGTTGTCGATAATCTTGCACTCTTTATCTTATTTTAATAAATATTTGTGGATATTAGTTTAGTATTTAATATTCACTGAGGAAGACAATGTGAGTGTGAGTTTTTAATTCGGCCACATGTTTGATAACTATGCAATAGGACAACCTATGGTATTATATGGCTTGACTAATGCATTGAAGAGTATATTGACACGAAATTATCTTCCCCGCATGTCCATGTTTTCGCTGACGGCAGTTGTCCTCCGAATTCAGTGTATAATATTAAGTAATATTATATTGTTGTTGAGGTGTTACAGGTGGTTTTATGATTTTTTTTATTAATAGTAGGATACGTTTGATCCTTCATCGCTTTTGTGGTAGGTATACCGGTGACCATATTCGGGTTCTCCACTCGATTGCTGATTTACAGAAAACCTAACATAATATGGATAATGTGTTTCTGTCTCTTTGTACAGAGATAACAATCAAAATGAAGTCGCTGCGCAAAAACGCTCACGTGTGTCTAATGAACAGCCTGGAGAGGGCCATCTGGAACTGGCTGGATACGTATCCGACCGAGTTTATGGAACTGCAGAAACGACCGAACGATGAACTTTCGGACGTATGCGATCGTCTCTTCGAACAGCTTGAGCTGTTCGCCGAATCGAACAAACGAAAGGCGCAAGCGTGGCCCTTGCAGATCATGCTTCTACTCTTGTGTCCAGCCATCCTCGAGGAGATTGTAAATGCCGACTGCGGGGCGCCGTGTAGTCAGCGACACCAAAAGAAGGTAGGACGAGCTGCCTAACGTTAGAACCTGGACGGCACGGTTTACAGGACAACTTTGAAATGAACCCCCGTTGACGGGTCTTCGGTAGGAATGTCTTATTTGCGCGCATCTGTTGACTCATGTAGGCTTAGTAGACAGACTGAATTGTCGTTACTATGATGGGCGTCACGCCATCGCCTCTCTGGCTGGTAGACAAATTAGAATGTAGTCAGTACGATATGACGGGACAGTATTGCAGTAGGCGGTAGTACACGATGAGGCGAATAATCTCCAAGCAGATATCTCTAGTCGCAATATCTATATATCCCAGAGGAATCTTAGGCCCTCAAACAAGACTGCGACGGATATCCTTGTGACACCCAGTTGCTGGGTAGATATGTCTAGCCGCTATTTGATTGCGTGGCATCTTGTACAGAGATGATGCGGCAGATGAAAACAGAAGTTCTTTACATACTTTATGTCAGGCGCCCATATCAAACTAGACTGCATCCAGGCCGTATTGCATAACACCAAAGGAAAACTGACACTAGTTGATAGCCTTCTATTATATATAGTCTACATAACCTATGTCTGTGTACTACAATAACGCTCTCATCTGTTTCTTATCGCTGACGTGGCGTCGACGGCAATTCTAGCGCGCGTTTATCGATGCCGTCAAAAAGGCTCTACAGCCGCATGGCGCCTCCAAACAGCTAACGGAAGGCGCGGCTGTGACGTGCGTGAAGCTGTGCAAGGCGTCGACTTATATTAACATCCTGGACTCAACTAACGTGGCGTTCGTGCTCGTCCAATCCGTCATGCAAGACCTCAAGCTGTTGCTGTTCAATCCGTGTAAACCATTTGTGCGCACGAGCTCGCAGTCGGCGATGTGGGCAGACGTGGAACTCATGATCGACTGTTTCGTCTCATGTTTTCGCATTAACCCTCACAACAACGAGGCACTCAAGGTCTGCCTTCATCCGGCGACTAACATCACGATGACCACGTACCATTACGTGCTGCTCAGCGCCCTCTATCGGTAAGACAGATATGTAGTTTAGTATATATATATATATATATGAACGTGTATATATATATATATATATATATATATGAACGTGTATATATATATATATATATATATATATATATATATATATATATATATATATATATATATATATGAACGTGTATATACGGGGCACCTTAATATTTGTAACTAAACGAGAAGTTACACTTAATTAGTGTAATATTACCATGACGCATCATCATTGGTTAGGCACATTCAAGTAAAACGGTTTTACACTGTTAACTGATGTCAAGCGATCTGGCGGATTTCGATTGTTGCAGTATTATCACGCAGCCGCGCCTGCCCTGGTGGCCGCAAATCGACGTGCTCTATTCGCGGGCGTTCGAGCTGCGTAGCCTGTTTACAGATACGCTAAATAAGGTCACGCAGGGCCTGGCGCATACGTCGCTCAGGATGATCAGTTCGCTGACCCTCAAGGAGAAGGTGACCACGTTGAAGTTCAAGGAGCGCGGAGAGGAATCTCTTGGTTATAAGAACATTTTGCTGCTCCTTGTCAGGCTCATTCACGCCGACCCTCTACTCATGCTTAACGTACGTGTTTGACCGTAAATCACTTAGCGTTGCAGCGTTCTCAATTTCTTGTGCATATCTCTGCCAGTTATTACATACGAATTAAATTGACTCGATTGAGAAAGGTTAGACACGCCAGATTTTCTAATTGCTTGCTCAGCAAAATCTGCGTTTTACGTTTTAGTCACATTTTGGACCAGATAGGCGTACGTTTTGTCAGCACAAATTTACGTGAATAATAATTGTTTATTATACAACTATTATTATAAATAGTTTGGCGCAACCTGTTTTTTTAACGGTATATTATTGTGATGCCGTATATATATATATATATATATATATATATATAATCCTAATTGACAATACATGCAGAGTTAATTACTGATATGGTATTATATACGCGTGGGTGGGAATTCTTATTGACGATTGTTCTCATGTCTTGCAGAATCAGGGAAAGGCGGGTCACGAGATTCAGTCGTCGACTCTCGAGCTGATTAATGGGCTTGTATCACTCATCCACCAGCCATCTATGCAGGATGTTGCGCAGGAAGCCATGGAGGCGCTACTTGTCCTGCATCATCCTGCAAATATTGAAATGTGGAATCCTGAAGCTCCGATCAACACATTTTGGGATGTTAGCTCGCAGGTTCTGTTCTCTATTTCGCAGAAGTTGATTCAACACCAGATTGTCAACTACACAGAGATACTGAAATGGCTCAGGGAAATTCTCAAGTGTCGCAATGCATTCCTTATGAGGTAAAGTATTTGCGCGTCACATATATACATCAATTAGTGTAATTTGTGCAATATATATATATATATATATATATATATATATATATACTGAAGGTCGCAGTCAAGAATACTGTAACGCATATGTCGTGTCGGTTACCAGAACGAGAGAATTTGCTATGAGAGCGGCAGAATGTTTACGCGTGTTGCTACTTGGTTTAGAGGTAGGATTAATAGTGAACTGTGGCCCTCTAACACCCAGGTGTATTAGACTGTCAAGGTTGTTACTGAGACATTATGCGGTCTATGCTGTCTATCTCCGGTTGTTCCAGACATCGAGACTACGCCAACCTTGGCAGTCATATAGCGATCTGCAAGCAAGCCCACATCAAGCAGGAGGTGGTGTTTTTCATGTATCTCTGGTCGATTGACATTGAAGCGGTTCTTGTCTCGATGTCATGCTTTGCACTGCTGTGCGAAGAGGCCGATGTGAGATGTGGCCAGGACGATCTTACCGTCACCTACCTGCTACCTAACTACAGCGTCTACCAGGAGCTATCGGCCGCTTCGCAGACGCTTACCACGGGACGAGCTGCCCTGCAGAAGCGTATAATGGGGCTGTTACGAAAGATTGAGCACTGCACACAGGGCTGCTCGCAGGCGTGGGAGGACACGTTCATCAACTGGAACTATTTGACAAACTTTCTTGTCCAGTACCCGAAGACGAAGCTGGACGATGGTCAAATCTGTGATACACTCCACCGTACGGTCGGTAAACGCCGCGCATCCCACCAGAGCACGGATCATGAGCTTGAGGATCAGGTCAACGAATGGGCTAACATGACTGGCTTTCTGTCAGCTCTTGGTGGTGTCTGCCTTCAGCGGAAATCGCCCGCCCGTTCGAGATCGTCAAGCTCCGTGCATTCAGCTTACGCGGCAGGCTGTGACGCTCGCAAAATGCTCACGGGCCAGGACATCATGCAACAGTACTGTCCCGTTCTCGACTTTGTGGGTCAGCTGCTTAAATTGCTGGTGTGCCACAACGAGAAGTTTGGTACGCAGATACAGAAGCACGTTAAGGATCTGGTGGCACATGAAATGGCGCCATCGCTCTATCCAATTCTCTTCGATCAGATCAAGTCGATCGTCGAGAAATTCTTTGATGCGCAGGGCCAGGTGATTGTTGCCGATACTAACACGCAGTTCATCGAGCACATAATCTTTATCATGAAGTCGATACTCGAAAATCGGGTCGAGCATACAGCAGAGCACCTGGGAGTTACGTCGATTGAAGCCATGATGCTGGCAATCGTGCGTTATGTTCGTCACCTCGATACGACCGTGCACGCGATTCACATTAAGACCAAGCTCTGCCAACTTGTCGAGGTGATGATGGAACGCCGAGATGATCTCGCGTTCCGGCAAGAGATGAAGTTCCGAAACAAAATGGTCGAGTACCTCACCGACTGGGTGATGGGCAATTCACATCAGATTGCTCCGCCGTCGAGCGGAGATGTCACCGCGCTGACGCGTGATCTCGACCAGGCCTGTATGCGAGCGGTAGCTGCCCTACTGCTCGGCCTACCTCTGCAACCAGAGGAAAGCGACCGAGGCGATCTGATGGAGGCCAAGTCGCAACTTTTCCTCAAATACTTCTCGCTCTTTATGAACTTGCTGAACGAGTGCGCAGAAACGCCCGACGACTGCAAGGACGTTGTCACTCCGTCACTGCCCACGGTCACTACCGTAGCTACGCGTAACTCGCATCGAATGCACTCAGCTAAGTTGAGCGAGTTGCGCACCTGTACAATTCAGGCCATGTCTAACCTTTTGAGTGCCAATATCGACTCCGGCCTAATGCACTCCATCGGGCTGGGCTACCACAAAGACCTGCAAACTCGAGCCGCTTTCATGGAGGTGCTGACGAAGATTCTACAGCAGGGCACGGAATTCGATATGCTGGCTGAAACTGTACTGGCCGATCGGTACGAACAACTCGTGCAGCTGGTCACGATGATCGGCGACAAGGGTGAGCTTCCCATTGCGATGGCACTAGCCAGCGTCGTGATGAGTCCGCAAATGGATGAGCTTGCCCGGGTATTCGTCACTCTTTTTGACGCCAAACACTTACTTAGCCCGCTGCTGTGGAATATGTTCTACAAGGAGGTTGAGCTATCTGACTGTATGCAGACGCTTTTTCGAGGAAACTCACTGGGCAGCAAAATAATGGCGTTCTGCTTCAAGATATACGGTGCCTCGTATCTTCACAGTCTTCTGGAGCCGCTCATTTCTCCACTGCTGGACCCGCCCAATTCGAACACGAGCTACGAGGTCGACCCGGCGCGCACCGAGACCACCGATAACTTGGAAGACAACCGACTAAACCTTTTACAGCTAACTGGACGAGTGTTTACGGCCATTGTGCAGTCGGCGGACCGTTTTCCGCCGCAGTTGCGCTCGATGTGCCATTGCCTCTACCAGGTGCTGAACAAACGTTTTCCAAACTTTCCGCACAATCTGTCAGCGGTCGGCACTGTGATCTATCTGAGGTTCATCAACCCAGCCATCGTGTCGCCGTACGAGATGGGCATTGTCGACCGCCAGCCATCGCCGCGCACCAAGCGAGGCCTGATGCTCATGTCAAAGATCCTGCAGAATATTGCCAACCACATCGAGTTCTCTAAGGAGCAGCACATGGTACCGTTCAACGATTTTCTGCGTGCCAACTTCGACACAAACCGCCGCTGGGTTATGCAGATCACGTCCGACTGTGAGCCGACCGAGCAGGCGTCGCATGCCATGTCGTTCATCAGCGACGCGAACGTACACGCGTTGCACCGTCTCTTGTGGAATCACCAGGAGAAGATCGGTGACTATCTGTCATCGTCACGGGACCACAAAGCGGTCGGTCGGCGGCCCTTCGACAAAATGGCCACACTTTTGGCCTACCTCGGTCCGCCCGAACACAAGCCCATGGACTCACAGTGGTCCAGCATGGACATGACGTCGACGAAGTTCGAGGAAATTATGAGCAAGCACAACATGCACGAAAAAGACGAGTTCAAGTCGATCAAGTCGCTGAACATATTCTACCAGAGCGGCACCTCGAAAGCGGGTAACCCCGTCTTCTACTATATTGCACGCCGCTACAAGATCGGCGAGACCAATGGCGATCTCCTTATCTATCATGTTATATTGACGCTGAAGCCGTACTGCCACAAACCGTTTGAGCTTGTAATCGACTTTACGCACACGTGTGCGGATAACCGCTTCCGGACAGAGTTTCTACAGAAGTGGTTCGTCGTCCTGCCGGAAGTGGCATACGAAAAAATTCAGGCGGCGTACATCTACAACTGCAACTCGTGGGTACGCGAGTACACCAAATACCACGACAGGATTCTCGCCCCGTTGAAGGGCAACCGAAAGTTGCTGTTCATTGACACTCCGCAACGACTCGGCGAGTACATTGACCTCGACCAGCAGCAACTACCGGGAGCCACACTTAGTCTTGAAGAAGATCTCAAGGTGTTTAACAACGCGCTTAAGTTGAGTCACAAGGATACGAAAGTGGCCATCAAGGTCGGTCCCACTGCTATACAGGTAACATCCGCCGAGAAAACCAAAGTTCTCTCGCACTCGGTGCTTCTTAATGATGTCTACTATGCGTCCGAAATTGAGGAGGTCTGCCTTGTAGACGACAACCAGTTCACGCTCACCATTGCCAATGAAAGCGGGCCGTTGTCTTTTATACACAACGACTGCGACACGATCGTCCAGGCAATCATTCATATTCGCACCCGGTGGGAACTCTCGCAGCCCGATACGGTTACAGTCCACACAAAGATTCGGCCCAAAGACGTTCCGGGAACATTGCTGAATATGGCGCTCCTCAATCTGGGCTCGTCAGACCCGAATTTGCGGACGGCCGCATACAACTTGCTGTGCGCCTTAACGCAGACATTCGATCTAAAGATCGACGGACAGCTGCTCGAGACCAGCGGACTCTGTATTCCATCGAACAACACGATCTTCATCAAACAAATCAGCGACAAGCTATCACTGTCCGCCTACCATTTGACGCTTGAGTTCCTGGAAGAGTGCATACAGGGCTTCTCAGCGTCGTCGATCGAGCTGAAACATCTCTGTCTCGAGTACATGACACCCTGGCTACCCAATCTCACGCGATTCTGCAAACACTCGGACGACAACAAACGACAACGTGTCGCGACGATACTCGACAAGCTAATTACGCTGACGATCGAGGAGGTTGAAATGTATCCCTCGATTCAGGCCAAAATTTGGGGAAAGATCGGCCAGGTATCAGATCTCCTTGATATGGTACTGGACAGCTTCATCAAGCGGAGCGTCACAGGTGGGCTAGGCTCGGCGCAGGCCGAGATTATGGCCGACACAGCTGTCGCACTGGCATCTGCCAACGTGCAACTCGTAGCCATGAAGGTTATCAGTCGACTCTGTCGCGTGATCGAGAAGACGTGCACCTCCCCAACACCCACGCTCGAACAACATCTCATGTGGGACGACATTGCCATCTTGGCGAGGTACCTCCTCATGTTGTCCTTCAACAACTCGCTAGACGGTACGTACTATTTGACGAAGGTGAAACGAGAATATATATAGATATGAATAGTCGGCTCCAAACTTCACGAAACTGTACCATAAGCGTGCAAATTGCAGCTAAGCAGTTACCTGGTACTCGAAAATAATTTCTCACAAATTGAGTATAATTTACAGTTCAAAATGTTTTTTTATAAAGCTCTATCTTCTTCACGCTTCCGACAAGAGAAGTAGTGCAAGGCTTTTTGGTCCAGCGCTGTGCATTTCACTGCATGGTACTTGGCACACCTCTGCAGACAGAACCGGCCTGCAGAGATGTGCCGTATATATATATATATATATATATATACACATAGAAGCTTTGGTCAGACAGGAATCGAAAGCCTAACCAACTGTGTTTTCCCTCTGTCTGTCTCTCTTTCTGAATTATTATTGGAATTTCAGTGGCTAGCCACCTGCCATACTTATTCCACATCGTGACGCTGCTGGTCCACACGGGCCCGCTCTCTCTACGGGCCTCGATTCACGGCCTAGTGATCAACATTATTCATTCGTTGTGCACCTGCTCGAAACCGTCGTTCAGCGACACCAAGCATCTGCTGAGGCTCTCACTCGACGAATTCTCGCTGCCAAAGTTCTACCTGCTGTTTGGCATCTCGAAAGTGAAGTCGACAGCTGTGACGGCTTTCCGCAACAATTACCGCCACAACGACCGCCACCTCGATCGGTCGTTTACGTGCGCCGGCTCGGACCCAGAGCGTATGCCGCTCTCGTCGCTCGAGATCATCACTGACGCCCTGCTTGAGATCATGGAGGCTTGCGTCAAGAACGTGCCCAACTCCGACTGGCTGCAACAGTGGACCGCGCTAGCCAAGAGTTTCGCCTTTCGTTACAATCCAGCGCTGCAACCCCGCGCGCTCATCGTGTTCGGCTGCATCTCGAAGACGATCACCGACCAGGAGGTCAAACAGCTGCTACGCGTGCTCGTCAAAGCACTCGAATCGTTCCAAGACCTGCAGCTGATCGACGCGATCATCATGTGCCTGACGCGACTGCAGCCGCTACTTCGGCCCGAGTCGCCCATCCATAAGGCGCTTTTCTGGGTCGCGATCTCGGTCCTTCAGCTGGACGAGATCAATCTGTACGCGTCCGGCCTGGCTCTTCTCGAACAGAACCTGCACACTCTCGACTCGCAGGGCATGTTCGAGGCGCCGAACACCCTCAAGCAGATCATGATGTCTACCCGTGATCCGCTCGAGTGGCACTTCAAGCAGCTCGACCACTCAGTCGGGCTGTCGTTTAACACGTCGTTCCACTTTGCGCTGGTCGGCCATCTGCTCAAGGGTTTCCGCCACCCGACGCCGACAACGGTGTCGCGCACTGCCCGCGTTCTCAACATGCTGCTCGGCATTGTGGCGAAGCCGCACAAACGCGACAAGTTCGAGGTAACTCCGGAGGCTGTCGCCTATCTCTCGGCGTTAGTATCAGTCTCCGAGGAGGTCCGATCGCGTTGCCACCTCAAACATCGGTCGGCGCCATCCATCACGACACAACAAGCCGATTCGGGCTCAGCGGGCGACAGTCCCGTCAACACTAGCGCCACTTCTCCAAAACGTGACTCTCAAGGTTCTAATCTACTTGCAAAGACTGTCTCGGCCGGACAGGGAAAGTCGTTTGACCTCGGTAAGCGCGACCGTAGACCGTACAGAGCGAACGGGCCCACGTTGGCAGCATGCAAGTCCGTATGGGACCAACGACAAAAACTGTTGGTCGGAGTTTTTCAAGTACTAAAATATGCCTAATATATATATAATATACGATATTGAATGTTTATTTTCCAATAAGTCTCCAGATGGCATCAGTGATCGTCCCACCGGGCGGAACAAAATGCAGAGATTGCCGATTCGTCTAGTTACTTGCTGCGTAATATTTAACGCACGTCTGGGAGAACAGGCAACGGCATTGATCGTTACCCTGTTGAAATGCTTGGGTCAAGCACACCAAGTGGTGGTAAACATGCACAATGTTCCTTGTGTACACGTATCGACTAGTGCACGACATTTCATCGAAAATCTCTCTGGAGAGGTATACATCTAACTGCGCAACCTCTGCCGAGGCCTCGGTCACTTTTCCCTTCCACTCCACCAAAATTGCCGAATTGGTCCTAGGTGTAATAGGTGACCTAAGTCTGACTCTGATGGCTTCCACTGCCTGCTATATAATATACAGGATGGCGCGACTCCACTTGTGCATTCCGTTATTATCATCTCATTTCCTGCATCCCGCAGTATATTGGCCGATAGCGTGTGTCTCATGCGATTCAATCACAGTAACCATCCTTAAAAATCCTTCTCTTGATTGATTGCATAGCCACCTATTTTGATGCGATGACGCTGTAACTCCCCCCTCCCCCCCACAGGTACGGACAACATGTGCTTGAACAATCAGCGTATGGTGTTGCGCTCGAGTTCGGCACCGTCTTCATCGCAGAGCCAGCGACGTGAGTCGTCCGCCGGCGAAATGGCCACGACGTCGGCGCTCGCTGTTGTGCCGGGTGCCAGCGGACCACCAGTGGCCGGTGGCCGTTCGCTAGCCGTCGGGGCCGGATCGAACAGCAACAACAACAACAGCAACAACCACAACAATAACAACAACAGCAACAACACCAATTCGGCACCGCCGCCGCCGGGCGATCCTTCGACAGCTGCTGCAGCGGCCGGAACAGGAGGCGTTGTGGGAGCAGTCGGAGGAGGAGGAGGTGCAGCCGGAGCAGTAGGAGCTACAACAGCATCTGTAGCTGGCTGTAGTACGGTGGGAACGGCTGTAGTGAACACAGCTGGAGCAGCATCTGCAGCAGCTGCGGCAAGCTCGTCATCAACGACGACCTCCACCCATACATCGGTTGCAGCGGCGGCGGCGGCGGCAGCCGCTGCGGCAGCTGCTGCCGCTGCAGCCGCAGCGGCTACGGGCGCGAGTCGGGTGTCGATCTCGAACGAGGACAACGTCCTGCTCGATCCCGAAGTGCTGACCGACTTCACGACGCAAGCGCTCGTGCTCACCGTGCTCGCGACGCTCGTCAAGTTCACGACCGACGAGAACGAGGCGCGAGTGCTGTACGAGTACCTCGCCGAGGCGTCCGTCGTGTTCCCGAAGGTGTTTCCCGTCATCCACTCGCTGCTCGACGGGAAGATCACCAACGTGCTGGCGATCAGCTACGACCAGATGATTCTGTCGGCGGTGCAGTGCATCATCAAGAACATGATCGCCTGCTGCGAAGATCAACAGCAGCAACAACTGCACTACTACCTGCAAAGTGAGTACGCTGGACGACACGATACGCGATACGGCGCGCCGACGTGCACGTGATCGACGAAGCACGTTGTTGAGTTCGGGCCAACGCGTTGGGCAGCTGCGCTAGGACGAAAAGGGCACTTGCTTGGTGTTAGCTTGTTGAATTTGTATACGGCAGAAGTAATTCTATATATATATATCGAAGCGACACGTTCGAGTCTCACAACTGTAGACTGGTAACTTAAATATGAATAAGAATATAAGCTTGACATGCTTGAAGCTATATATATATATATATATATATATATTGTTTTATATAGTAAGCCCTGAGCTTGGTGCGATCTATCTAATTCGTCGACTCGTTGCAGCATGTGGATTTGGCGGGTTGTGGCGTTTTGCTGGCCCGTTCTCAAAATGCCAGACGAATCTCGACAACGCTGAGCTATTCGTCAACTGCCTTGAGGCGATGGTCGAGACGTGCCTGCCGGCCGACGACCACGAGCCGCACAACGAGATTCTTCACCATTATCCGTCCTCGCTATCGGTGGCGTCGACGATCAATCTCTCGTCATCGATGTCCAGCCTCACGCTTGGCTCGCCAACTGAGAAGGTAGCCGAAAGTTCATCAACCACATCATCATACGAGGGCATCTTCATAACATCAACATCATCACCAATATCAGCTTCATGATGATGATGATGATAATTATTAATTATTATTACCACGTGCATGCATTGCACTGGCGAGCTTGAGCACTTAGCAGTTTAGTTACAGGACACGCATTTGCTGGCTTCTGAGTGAGGTGAGTCGGAAATGAAATGACAGGCGGGACGACAGAGAACTATAGCGCTAACATGATGTACTCTTGTTGTTGTTGTTGTCTGTTTGTTCGTGTATTCCATTTCGTGTTTGGTATATACGTTTGTTTGTTTTATGTCCTTGTGCGTTCATGTATCTGCTCGGCCGACCACGTCTTCATCGCTGGTCCTGGGAAAACACGGCGTGTCTCCTTCCCTCCTTCCACTCATATCTCGTCATCATCAACGATGCGGGACCGTGCATCTATCGATGATATCGGGCGGCCATCATTGTAGGACATGGCCGTGACGGCGGCCTGCGCCGGTGGACCTGACGGCGCCCGCAGTCACCCTCTGCCGCGTCAACGATCGCTCCGATCCTCACAGGCTAAGCAGCAGAAGCTCTCGCAGGGTGAATAGTCGCCGTTTGCCGGGGTGCCAGCGACCTGCTCTTCAACAGCCGGTGGTGGATACTGCCGCAGCAGCAGCTGCTGCGGTGATTACAGCAACAGTAGCAACATGGACAACAACAACAATAGAAATACTGAAAGCAACAACAAAAACAGCATCAACAGCAACTGGCCTCTACATTTACAGCTACGGCTCGATCTGCCGCTCGAGGCGCATCATCTGGTGGTTGCATCCGATGACCGCATCGACAGCACAAACTTGTACGACAACAAAGGCGGATGATCAGTGCCAAGGCCGCTTCCCTCTGCGTCACCGGTGTCCGACCTGGCAACAGATCTGGCAGGCCTAGAAGCGGGCCTCGATTGAGTTACCAACTGACTGAGGGACTCAACTTACTTGTTCTGCACCCACAAGAACCACAGCAACAACCAATCGCGGCTATGGAAGCTAGCCTCGATCAACCACTAGTTGATCTTCTTTCGTTCGACAGGAATCCTGATGATGATGATGCGCGACAAACGCCTTCGTCAGCACCTTGGGCTGCCATCGGCACGTGAAAATGCCCGACGAATGAAGGCGCTGAAGAAAAATGATGGTCGTCAAGCGGCGACTCGGCACTCGACTGTGACGCGCGACGCAACGAGAGAGACCGCACAAACAAAACTCGAGCTAATTGACCAGAACTGGCAAAAAGCTATATATATATACATATATATATATATATATATATATATATATATATATATACATATATATATATATATATATATATATATATATATATATATATATATATATATATATATGTATATATATATATATATATATATATGTTGGGTCCCCCACTGAGCATCCGTTCGTGATGATAATTACGTGCGTGTTCATGACTGTACCCATCTAGATAGAGGCAGTAGCGTGTTTTGTGATCAACGCACTTAATCTAAATGAGTGTCGGACTTTTGATTGTTTTGGCTCTGCTTGTCTAATTTATGTGGGTCGATTTCTGAGGCAGCTACTTCAAATATATCAAATTAAAAATGATATATATGGAGAGAGGGGGGGGGCGGCGGGAGGTAAACGTTTTATGGCGTATGTATGCGGCAATGAATTATCTCATGTTCTTTTGAAAAGCGTTGCAGAGAATGGTCGCTGTAAGGTGCTCATAACAGAACAAACTACTACTGGCGAGTCGCCCGTCGAGATGCGGTCCGCTGTTTACCGGAGGATGCTCGCGTAGCAGATAAAACGGAGCAGGGCGCCGACAATGGTCATCTTCTTCTTCTGTCTGAGTAGCGGTAGGAAGATATTACGATGGCAAGAACGCCAACAACTAACTAAGGTGACGACACTAGCCATGCCGGAAAGTTGACAGATGGCGATTATGATGATGATGCCACTGAAACAAACAGCAATTTTGAGAGGATGCATCCTACAGACTCTCTAGGAAGGTAGAAAGTCTCCAGGCCAAATAAGAGACGTTTTAAATCGCGAGTCGAAAGAAAAGTGTTATTGAGGTATTCTTGACTTTCAACAATTTAGTATGAAAGTCGACCGTTAGTCGTGCCGAAAGGGTGCGACAATTTGCAATATAGACCTATGTATTGTTTCTGCAAGATCAGCTGCAGCAACAACAACAGATAACACTGTTACCGTCACCAATAACAACAACAAATTTCAATAAGAGTGATATAGGTAAAGCAGGCTACGAAGTGAAATAAGGATATATCTATTCTGCTAACTGCAATTATTGCATATATGGTTATGAACGTCATCATTTCCATGTCTATCATATCGTTGCACGAGGAAACCATTTGCGTGTATCTTTGCACATTTTTGCCTAGGATAGGAATTGTATGTAGTACTGTGCGCCTTGTCTCAGCGCTATCATATTACTACCATGCTATCGCGAATAACGGGTGACTTGACTTTAAATGTTTATGAGCATGAATAATTCAATTGGCGTGCCTCTGTCTCGAGGAGTCTGGTGTCTAATTTTTTGTGCCATAGATGAGCGCGCCGCTTTTCACCAAAGGTTACACCGTCGTTACACGTTGCCAATGCGCGCATTCACGAAAGCGCAAGAAAACAGGGCAGCGAAAGTGAAGCTTGGGAGTCAATCAGTGAGACAAGTTGACGCCCGTATGGAAGAAACTCAAAGGCGTGACTTTGTTGCACATTGTGTCGCTGCCAACTATATATATACTTAAACATAAAATATTTATTGGCTGCTGCTAATATGTTCGTTGTATGTACCGCGATAATGGAAAACAAACGCCGCTCGTAGGTCAGCACTTTGATCCACGATAAGTGGGGTGTGGCGAACTGAACTGCAGAGGATGGCCACAGTCCATGCTTCTGATTACCACTTATTACCAAAGAATTGTTGTTATAGCTATTTACCTATTGTTGCTACCGGCTATCGACACTATTTACCGAGCTTATGCTAAACAACTCTAATTACAATTAATTTTAGTCTTCCATGTTAATATAGGAGATCCTTTATTACAGTGACGACTATTACCGCGTTACGACTGTGGTGTCGTAAATGCGCTCTTGACCGTCGTTAGGGCTTGCAGCTGTTTTGTAAAATATCTATGTATCCTCTGATGATTTTAGTTTATTGTACAATCTTATGTTTTTACATTAGAACCATATTCTACGCATATACACATGCACAGTAGTGTGCATAATATATATATATATATATATATATATATATATATATATATATATATATATTGCAAATATTACAGCTTGCGTTATGTTCGACTAGAGTGACTGCTGAACATATTTTTCAATCTTTCTCCAGATGAGGACCGGATCTGTTAGGTTTTCTAAAAGAAGGGACAGATTCAGGGTTGAATGACGGCGCAGGGTGCCTTGGGGGTTTGCTTAGTTCTGTAGACCTGTTCCAATCCCACACGCAAGTCTTTTGCCAACGACAATATTGCTAGCAAGCAACAGCCGTACACGGATAGATTATTGTTTTTCTGGGGCTTCTACTGATTACTAAGCAATTACTGCGGCTGTTACTACTAGTGTTTTTCATGTCAAGGGCTCTATGACAGCACTCGGGACAGGGGAAGCACATCGATCACGAATTAGCTTGAGTACTCTGCACTGAGTTTCTGCTTGCATTATCGGCTTGTTTTTTTCTATGATGGACCGCGTAATCAACTTTCAGTGCAAAACACCCGCCCAACTGTTCGCGTCTCCGTAAGAACCCGATTAAGATTGTTTAAAGGTATTGGTCTTTTACCAGGTCCAGCTGATCCGTGCTGTCCGGTGGTCCCATGGCTCAGTGTGAGCAAAACAATGCGTTATTGCATCGTGTTTTGCTCTCAGAATGCACCGCAACATTGTGCATAGTGAGCAGTTCTGCCAAGGGCCGACGACGATGACAACAACAGTAACAACAACAACGTTTTACAACTGCCCCCTACAAATGAGAGCTACATGAATGACGAAGCTGACAACGCCACGCAAACTTTCTATTAATCATATTAGGCCACGTTTTTCTTATTGATTCTTTTCATTAAGTTTCCTCGTTTCCCTACAGGTTTTTACAATTTACAATAATAGATCATACATAAGCCGTAAGGCGAGTGTAAGTCTGGCCCTTGTCTTGAACGAATTTCTTTGACAAGAGTGAAGTCGAGTGCACATGCCGAAGCGGGCCAACGGTGTGTGTGGTATCTGAGTGCAGAGTTGTACACCGTGATTTTTGTGTGTCAGTTGATTTTTAACTGCTGCACCCTGCTTCGTCTGTCGTGACTGACTAACTGACTGATGCTAAGTGGTTACTGTCGTCGTTGTTGGCGACACTTATGTTCCTATTATTCCTATTATATTTACTGTTACTATTATTGTTGCTGTGGTGGTGGTTTTTGTTGTTGTGGTTGCTGCTAACCATCAATTTACTAATGTCCATGACGCCACTGCTCTATTGTTAGCGTAGGTCGCTCTATGACACGTCGATGACACGCCGTGTCTGCAGTGATGGGAGTTAACCTCATAGCATTAACATGGCCTCCCGTCCTCATTGTTAGATGGCTATAAAACGCGTTTGTTCTACAGTCCTGTCTGTCGTGGTCGAGTGTGTATCTCGTGTATCGATGAAAAGGAGCCAGCCGCAAGAGAGTGTGTATGTGTGGAAGTTAGAGAGTAAGAGAGAGAGAGAGAGAGAGATAATTTACCATGCTAAACACAACAGGCTATCTCATTCCCGTCTGTAACAATATATGTATAAAAATGTCCTTAGGCAGTTATATATATATATATATATATATATATATATATCACACGTGTGCGTTTGAGTGTATCCTACATATGTGTATGCATGTTTATCTATGTTGTAGTTGTGCGTGTCTTTCTGTGTATATGTGTGTATAATGTGGCGCGTGCACTTTTGTGCCTATGATCTATGTGCATACGTGTAGCAACCACCACCACCACAACAACAACAACATAACAACAGCGGTAGCAGCAATTGCAAGCAAAGACGACGGAACGGGCAAGAGTTAAAAGTTGTCGACGCCTATGATTATTAGACGTCCTTCCCGGCCGGTCGGACGGTCGAGCGGTATTTATCGCCGAGTGGCTGTAGTGGTACACCACTAAAGAAGAAGCTGTACACCCTTTTTTCCTCCTCTTCTTCTTCTCCCAAAACAAGTTAATCAGTCTTCATCGACTGTGTGTTTCTACAATACCGTTGAGCTTAGTTATATTGTTAGCTCAGCTCACGTAGAACAGAACTGTGGCTGCGGACAAAGAACTCGGCGTCATCTCGGGACGGAGCTAGCCACGTCCGGACAGCAACGGGTGTCCTGCGGCGAAGATGCACGGCACTAGCTGTTAAAAGACCTATTTTACCTATCGTTGTTTGTCGAAGCGTTCTGGAAAAATGGAGGAGCAGCAAAATATACAAGAGGAAGAAACACACATGTTTGTACATAGGACGAATTGATTGCTAACTAGAACAAGATCTCTCGACTGTTATAACTCAGTGTCTTGTGCGAAATATGATCAGACCAGGAACGATGGAGTAAATAAACGAATAGTTACGTCGTATCGGCGACCTACTTTTTATAATGCATGCCATATATATATATATATATATACATATATAGTACATGTTGTTAATATTTGTTAACTTGTGTGTACATTGTAGTTTCTCGTTGATGATTGGATACAATCACGCGAGCATCCCTTGAATCATGTGTTATAACGAAATAAATTCTATGTGAAAAATCTAAATACATAATGTTGTTAATATGTATTGTCAGTTGTTGACAAAAATACCGAAACTACTACAATATTATTATCTACTTAGGCAACTAATGAAATATATTATTTCGGTTGTACAGGTTTTGCTCAATAATATATGGTAATCAAAGAACGTTTTGTAATTATCTATGTTGATAAATTAAAAGTTATCATCCGCATGCTAAGCACCTAGTAGTCATGTCGGCTACTTGAAGACTATTCGCTTTTATTACTTTTATAGGGCAAGGTTTCGATTAGGCTTTCCCAGAACTTGACTAGACAGATCTTTCTCAAGGAGGCCATAGGGATAGTGTTAAAACAGTCCCATATGAGGTTAGCTAATGACCTCGTGTTAAGATGCTTTTACTATGCAGCTGCGCAGTAGGTTCCTGATACGTTCCTGATAAGAAGGATGTGAGACGGGATATGTCTATATTAACCTTTTAGTATACTTGTTATGTAGTTCGCTCCTACGAACCTGCATGCATAAACTTGTGCGGCGTAGAATGAACAGGATTTATCTTTCGCGTGATATGTACACCTAAATACACATGTCACGCGTTTATATTCGGGGCGCTGTTAGCGGAAATGCTAAGATACCTAGAGTTTCCCCAACAGTTCTTGTGGCAGCATGGTCGCTCACCCAGCGGGATGGTTTATCATTTATTCTCAACGGAACACACTTGTCGCTGTTTATATATTATTCAGCTGGTAGATATAAATACTATTGTCAATACGTGCGTGTCTTTCGAAAAAATGGATCTAAGAATCACCTATGTTCTTGGAATGTCGGGATAGCATGTTGAAAACCTGTGCAGAACGTCGCTTATTAGGTTTATGTGAAAGGACTGTTTGAAATCTCTTGAAATCTTAAATTTACCGTTAGAATGTCTTACAGTCGCGTTAAGCTGTCTGTTAGTCTTTAGATAGCTTATCAGTGGAAAAGAAAAGTTAAAGCGTAATTCCATGCGGTAAACTAAACTTAACCTTAAACTGACAACGGAGGTTGTGACTGAGCAAGAATGTTGCGCTCTGTTCCTTCAAATCTACCTAGTATCCGTTTACAGTCAGTTGAATTCGCTAAAATGTATGCTTTCCTTCTGTGTATAAGCTAGATAGTATCGTATCTTTGCATCGCATTATGTTGGCCTACATTTTTAACTTAGCCCAGTCCAGCTAGAGTGAGCATTAATCGACACCGACTCGTTAGAGAACTAGGACACATTCTCGAAACTTTATTGATTCGCTCGTGGCGCTCACGCCGTATAATTAGTCTCGTCTATTTACAAGAAAATTTTCCACCAACTCGGCGACACCAACGGTTGTAGCAACAGCAACAATAACAGCGTTAAAGTGTTTTTTTCTTTCACCTAACAATAGCACTCGTATTTATCCGTCTGTTTATTGCTTATATGTGTACAGACAAACCATCAGCAGATGGCATACACTCGCTTCAAGCGGATAACTTCATGAATCACATCACTGGTACATACGATGAAGGCGAGGTTGTTCTTTTCTTTACGCGGGCGAACGAATGTTAATTGGAACAATGCGAAGGCAAATGCCTGGTCTGTGTTGTGTGCTAAGACAGCAACATTCCAGGATAGCAATATACGAACATTTACTCAGGCCGTTTCATCAAGGGAGAAGACAATATTACTAAATAAATCACTTTCCCAGACAAAGCTTCGTATTAAGGCAAACAGGGACGGTATAATATATATATATATATATATATATATATATATATATATATATATATATATATATATATATATCACTTTTTAAATAAAGAAGTGAAACGTTGCAATTCCATTGATCGAATTTATGCGACATCAACAGGAAATTATTATACTGCAGTAGGACTTCGGGCCTGTAAAGAAGTGTCGATAACGCTAACTCCGGCAAGCAAACATACACCTAGTAAGCATTAATTGCAGGTGTCAGCATGAAAACAGGCAAACAACGTTGTTTTTTTCGTTTTCGACGACTTCGAACCCCAGTTTCTTTGTCAGAAAAATCATTAACGAATCGATATTTTTAATGAAATTGGTTTGTCTATGCTACACGAAACAGTTCCAAAACACAGACGGCAAAGGCAGGGGGTAGTTGTAAAGTCGTTAGTATTCTATAGAGTATCGAGATCGACGCACTTTAAAACGCACTTAAAAAATAGAGCAGTTTAGTTTCCCATGACAAGTTATAATTTCGCAATATTCATGTGGATATCATAGTTGTTGCCAACTCGGCAGTTTATATGTATAGATGCTCATGCTGCGTCGATAAGTACAGCGAGAAAAACAGATACTGTCAATTATCGAGCAATTCTAATGGATTGCGAAACTTATCAAGAAAATCTATCGGACGGCACACAGATGCATGTCGCCACGTGCGGAGAAGGCGTCTGACCTAAAAGACATACGTGTAACATACTTTGCAATTGCAACTGATTCGCCGAGACAAATCGGTCACGGAGCCATTAGATACACTAAGTTACTGTGTTTTCGTCGTCGTCCTTGTTTAGTCTAATATAGCCCGTTGTAATAATTAACATATAATTAGCACATTGACTTCTACCACGCTAATCCTACTTTTACCGCTACAACGATCACTACACCCCCCAAACGTGCAAAGATACCTCACTCACCGGTCACTGCCGGTATAACTATTCACCTGCAAGCAAATTCCCAGTACTGCTTAACCAAGTTATACCCATATATTGCAACGATGTCCCTCACTAAGCTCTAGCGCCCCCGGCCGTCGCCACAGACCAAATTGTGTAAGCACTTTGCCTTCAATACCGGGCCAAGCGGTTTTTATCAGCACCCGCTCATCGGTCGGTAATAATAATAATAATAATAATCAAAGTATTAAAAATAACAAAAATAGAGGCCCATCACGCAAGTGGATAAGCAACGCCGTGGTCAGCAAATCATTCTCTCTTCCTCTTTCAGTCGCTCGCCCCCTCTATCTTCCTCTCTCTATCTCTCTCTCTCTCGCGCTGTCTCACTTGAGTTGCTTACATACACTTGACTTGAGTAAAACACAGAGCAATAAAAAAACCGTCGCCTGTCGATACCTCGTTGGCGCCTATCCATAGCATTGACACGTGTATGCACATACATACACACATACATAGTACATCAAAGCCTACTCAGACAGGCCCCAAACTTCCCTATATATCGTATCGACACAACCTTACTGCTAAGGCCAAGTTATCCAGGCTGTCATATTTCATTCAGTCAGGGGTAACAATCGCAAGATCCTATAACATCGGCAATTAGTTCATTTCAATCTCTATCCACATTCCTTCGCAACATGCTAGATACACACGTATCTGGCGTTAGACGAGCGAGCAGTTAGGCGCAAAAGAGACCACGATCGAATCTAGCAAGTCACGTTCACTGCCGTGCAAAAATATTCGTCGCAGTCGTTTTTAGAAATATATATATATATATAATATATATATATAGGAGTGCATCCACCACTCAAGCAACTAAATAGCTATCTGAAATTTGTTTGGAATTCAGACGGTATAACCTAAACATCGATTTGGCGGGTATTCAACGGGACTACGCCGGCCCGCGTCCACCGCCCTGAGCAAACAGATGCCGACACATGAATAAAAGTTGCTCGACTATGTCAATTACTGCTTCCACGGCTCCCAAAACTACACTTCTGGCACCATTTATTAGTACTGTTCGTTGGCTTTGCGGGTGGTTTTCGGGAAAATTCGGTGTGAGTCGCATAAAAGTGCTCGCGCAAACGTGCCGAGTGTGGTGGCGGCGGGCATCGCGATAGCGGGGTAACCGCATATTAAATGGCCACACACGCCATTACGACGCCGGTGACATCGGCTCAACCATACAATTCAGTAACCCGCTAGTTTCTAAGACTGTAGAAGTAGAAGTGAGCAAACGCCTGCCCCCATGCTCACAGGACCTCAAGTCAACCTTCCAGATAGCAATTGATAGCAGCATTCTCGGCTGCTCGATCCACGCATAGGCACACACACGCAGACGTATATATATATATATATACACATATGTAGTACTTGCATAAACTTGTCGCCGCAGGCTGTCACTGCTGTTTCATTTGAAAAGTCAAAAATAGATATCTCTAATAATGACACAGTTCAGCGCAGCGAAAATAAAAACTGTCCCGGCAGAACGCGAGATACGCTGGCCTAACTTAAAGGTTGTCTACTTCATCAAACTCGATGGTTACCTAATTCACCCTATGAGGGTTCACTGGGTGTCACAGTGGTGATGTGTCAAGGGTATCCGAGCGCCTACGCAGGTAAAAGAGTACGAGCATTATATATATATATATATATATATATATATATATATATATATATGCACGTTTAGTTCTTGCGGCAAAATGATGCTTGAATTTGAAATAAAGTCCATTCTAACGTAGCCATATACCTACACTCCAACACATACAGATACGCCGCAACCCTCTTGTCAGTAGTGTCAAATCAACTAGGCCCACTTGATGTCAGCGGCATAGTAACAAGCAGCTAGTTAGTTGTCTAGCTTTGTATCTGGCTCGTCAAGATTACGTAAAAACGACGTAATTGGTATGCACCAATGCTCCCGATAGCATGGGCCGATATCGACGAGGCGTCGTTCTGTCGATTCTGCCGTGGTGGCAGCGGCGATGGCCTCGTCCAACGCCAAGCTACACTGAGGCACGCACGCTGATATGCGATTGTTGTTTAGGCCTGCTAAACGATGGTTCTGCCGCCGGGACCCTAACGAAAGGGTCGGTCGAGTTGGCTCGGTGGCTGTCCGATCTACATTCGCCATGCCACCCCCCCGTTATGGCCCCTCTTGATCTCCTCCCGAGCCTGTTTGACTGAGCCGATCACGCTAACGAACTGTGAGTGCGTTCCTCGGACCATTGTTAGGAAATTGAACTGACTGCTTGACTGACTGACGAAAGAACTAACTTTTCGACTCGCGGCCACCATGAGTTTGTCAGCAGTTGGCTTAGCCTAGTTGTACGAGCACAACTCACACCGTTGCACCGGCACAGCGTGCATGCCCTACGCAGGCGGTATAGTAGCTCGCGACCACTTGGTCGCTATCACATTGCGTATCAACGGTGGCGACTCGGCTGTCGGCCAGGAAAGACGAAACAGACGTGCAAGTGTATGTATTGTGGGTGTGCTTTTCGACGGGTCCTTTTTCTTGACGCAAGGGCTTCAAACGATACCAATAACGGTACGAGCAGCAGCAGCAGTAGACTCTGCTTTCACCGCCGCGGCCATTCATCGGGAGGAGGAGGGGCGGGGGGGGGGAGATGCACCTCATCTTGGGGTCGTTAGAGCGCACGTTTCAGGTCGTGATACATCGTGCGTCACGTTGTGCGAGGTTTGCGAGCACTGGGGAAGTTGATTAGGTGCCAAATTTTCAAGGGCGCCGTCGCCCTCTCGGCGGCGAATACGGCTGAACTAAGCCAGTCTAATAAACACAGACGGAAAGGGGAGACACTTGAGCATGGATAGATAGAAAGATGATGATGACCAAGAAAGGGGCGGGCGCAGGCGTTAGGAGCCGAGTCGAACATCGAAGTTTTGTCAGCTGACCTTTGGGGACAACAGCAGCTTCGGCTACAGCTGCTTGAACCACTGAATCACCCTGTACACAACGAGGGATAGCGCGACAAGCGTCACCGTCGTGTGGAGAACCTTGCGTTTTGTGTCCAGACAACGCACCAGTATCACAGCACCATTCATATTATCCGAGAGCGGTAGCTCCTTGCGGAGCTCCTTCGAATTGTCCACCTGCAAGCCGGAGAGAATACAGCAGAGCCACAAGAAACGCATGCATCACATGGACGTGAACACCCGCATTTGTATTTGCGTGCGGACATGGATCAATGGATTTCTTATTCACGTAAATGAATGTAAATGTATATGTATATATATATATATATATATATATATATATATATATATAGCGAGCGTGATAAAAGTATTTGATTGGGCCGACGAAAGATATGGCCACCGTACCTGATAGTGAATGCAGGGATCACTACTCCACGATATATTGTACAACGAACAGCAGAGAAGATTAACTCCAACCAAAGGAAACATCATGTACCTGCATAAAATAAAGAGTCACTAAGCATTATATATACGAAGCAATAATCATTAAAACAAGTATCTGATAACCTGTGTATACCTTAATAAAATAATGTATTTATGTGTGTGTATGTGGGGTACACGTAAAAGGTGCACTGTCTGCCAATAATTCTCAGGTGGTAGCCACTTTGCGGTTCTTAAGGTATTCGCTTTTCCAGCATACTCAAACTATTGAATATTTCACATTCGTTCAATCCACATTCTATTCAGCTATGCATCAAGCGCGCATATGGTGGCACTGCCTCAGTGTGCAAATGTGCAATTATTGAATAAATTCAATGTTGTATTCCCTGTTGCTTATACTTAATTATACTCGCATACGAATAACCAAGCATTTGTTGAAGTAAACCTTAGAATCGCCCGTCGATCGCCCACTAAAATATATACACATTATATACAGGGTCTCTCTGAAAGATTTAAAGGGCGACATGGGAAATTGTAGAGCTCGTTAACGTAAATATTTTTTTCAGATGGAACATGGTTTCTGGGAAGTCTTGTTTCGGACTAAGGGTGATATTATTAAAATCCGTGACACTGGCGTTGTTGCCTGACATAGGAGCATGAAATGTGCAACAGCGCGACAACCAACATCGTCATGTTCGTGAGATAATTCTGCTTCTTCTGAACATAAAATGCCGGCAAAAAGACGCGACTTCGTCGATTAGAAGATAATTTGCGAAAAAATTGCTTTCACGCCTAATACCTTAAAATTATAATCCTACGACGCTCACAGCGCTCAGAACGAGCACATTCAGGAAAATGCATTTCATAACAATCGATTTGATACCAAATCTATGGCACCATAGATTTGGTACCAAAATAATCGCCTTGGACGCTTGGGCGTTGTGAATAGTCGAAGAGTTATGACTTTGAGATATTGGGCGTGAAAGCTAATAGAAGAATTTCAATGTTTGCGAATTATCTTTCTAAACGACCACGTCGCATCTTCTGGCCGGCCTTATACGTTCTTCAGAAGAAGCAGAATTTCCTCACAAACACGACAATATGCCTAGTTTCTGTATAGAAGGTTGTCCCGCAACCTTCTGCACATTTTGTGCTCCTAGGTCAGGCAACAACACAAGCGTCACGGATTTTAGTAATTTCACTCTCACTCCGAAACAAAACTTCTCAGAGATCACGTTCGCGTTGGAACATCATTGGAAAAATATTTGCTTTGACGAGCTCTACAATTTTTTATGTTCCTTTTTAAATCTTCCTGGGAGACCATATATATATATATATATATATATATATATATATATATATATATATATATATATATATATATATATATATATATATATATATATGCTAAGTTAGCGGCAGTTCTCAAGAAGAGAGAATTAATGCGTAGTCGAAATGTACCCACAGTGATCTGGCAGAGTTGCTCTTCGTGAGGGCAAAGGTCGCTGATGAGGCGAGGCCGCAGCCGATTCCAACCCGGGTCAGCCCGTTGCCAATCTTAATCCACCTAAAAACAACCCAAGCCATCCAACGACGATGAGTACGTTCTTCCTCGTACTATAAACATGCAGAAGATGTATTTACATTGTTCCTCGATATATGTATATATATATAAATGTCCGCATCGCATACTTAGGTGTTTAGCTGGCTGAAAATTTTTTTTATGAATTGCTTAAGTTTATGATTACGATGGATATATGAAAGAATAAAAACAAACTACTGATCAAACTGCAGAGAAAAGCGATGACTACGGTGGAAAACTAACTCAAAAGGCAACGCTGGGGGTTAACGCTGACCTGGCAGTGGCGTCAGCTAGGCTGTGGGGTTCGATAACGATGATTTTCGGGGTGAACTCGAGAGCCCGGTCGAATTCGAGTTCGTGGGCTTCGTGTGAGCCCGCGCCACCATCGTCACCTCCACGTCCGGGAAACATCTCGTGGATGATCACCCATTCGGGCGATATGTCCGGCGACGGCGGAAGTTCCCTACGACCGACACCGGAAACATTTTTCGGAAGATGTCAAACCGAATCAGACCCCCCCCCCCCCCACGCACACAGACGAAGAATTCATAACAAATTACAACAGCTGCTAGCTGCTGTAGCATCGACGGCAACGACAACAACAGCAAAGACGACGGTAGTGTTATTGTTATTATTGCAATTCGTGGAAACTTTGTGACAATGAGTGCGCATATTCTGTACAGAATATGTAGAACACGTGCAACCGTGACGGTGGATCGTATCGATGGGTTCAGTTGGCCACGCGCCAGGCCAAAAAAAGCCTGCTCGATGCTTGCAACGGCTTTGATATCTACTGAAATGCGACTTCTTAGAGCGTTCGCTCGGGCGTCAAAAGGGTGGTGGGAAAAGTTGGCACACTGTACCACAATTAGGCGTATTAGAAGAACGGAGTGAGGAATTTGTAAATCGGGCGCACTTCTGGGGGCATCTATGAATAATAATTAATGTTATGATTATTATTCTTATTATGAATATTTGAACGATAATTAAAACATATATCCATATGATTTTCGACGCTTGCTTTGCAATCATTTGCCGACTTATCCCAAGCATGTGCAAAATAATCATCATGTAAATACTGGTATATATATATTTAACTCAGGACGCAGACTGACTATATAAGGCACTGCTACGAATGTGCCCTATTTTCAACACTGAGCGAAAGCTACTGTTCCGAAACCTACAACTGGGGAACCCCTGACATGCCAAGCCCTTGTAGGGATTTGGTCCTTGAGAGCTTTACGCCAAGTCCTGAAAATCCATGAATCCTAGATTATGGTAAATAGAATCGCAGAAATTGTCTCTAAGGTGAAGTTAAGAAAGACACTTAATGAGTACAACCCGTACGGGACAGTTGTGCCAAGAATGCAAGTAGTTCAAAACGATGCGATAAGTACCGCGGTCGGTTTCGCGAGCTCGTATCGAGGGTCGGTCAATGGTATTCTGAGCATTCACGGTCTGTTTGTTACTTGCAAAGACATAACAAGCATTTAGATCCGGTCAGCAATGAAGCTGCTGGCGGGGCACGTGCTCGACTATTTCTCTAAAACAAAAGAAGCCAAGCTGGAATCTCAGGGTGGATAGCAGTCGTGATCTCCAGGAGGAGCAATCCAGGAGAGAATACAATGTTCGTATGGCCTTAAGGGCCTATCTACTCAGCCGCAGCAGTAGCCTAGTGAGAAAGAAGCTCTCCTATAGCATTCTCCTGACGCAAGAGTTTTGCATGTATTGCAGAAGGAGTTAAAGAAGTACCTTGTCGAACAGTGACCCCTTAAAGAGCAGTTTAGATAGGGATGCTGCCTAAAGAAATGCCTTTCGAGTATTCCTGTAGTTATTCCAAGAATATATATATATATATATTTGTTTTTTTTTTAATGGATAAAGTATGGGTTGGTTGTGTGCGTGGGTTGTCGGTGTGGGGTGGGTTGTCGAGGTTGTGTGCTTGTGTATGTTGTGTTTTGGATATTTCGTTGTCCCGTATCTTTTCTCGCTGTCGCAGCCGGTCTACACGTCGTGTCTGACTTACTGCCGTGCGTCCGAGCTGGCCATGGCGAATGGAGGTGATTGAGGGTTCCGGTGCTCGGGCGGGACGGCGGCGAACGGCGGCGACGGGAAGGGGGCAAAGGGCGCAGTCGCCGCCTCCGGCTGCGACTCTGCTAACCAGGCTAACTATTACTCAGTTAGCTAGTTCATTAGTTGATCGTCCTGGTCTTCGTCGTCGTTTCACAGCACCGCCGGCAGCCGAAGCACTTCGCCGTCTCAGCCGCGTAGCCGTTTTCGTTTTGTTGTTTGTTTCTTTTCTTCTTTCTTCTCCTTCTTGTCGTCGTCGCCGTCCCCGAGTTGTGGTTGTTGCCGTATCCGATTGCGTTCACGTGGCCGCGAGAACGATCGCCTGTCACCACCACCACCACCACCACCTGTCGGAGTGAAGAACGCATAGTGAATATCCTACCGACCGAGAAGCACCGTGCACTTGGTGCGTTCGTTGAGCTTTATAATGCACCGTCAGCACGTCAATATATGCCGCCTCTGCTGCTTATCATGTGACGGCGGGTTTGCTCCAACAGTCAGTGGGCACGGGGGGGGGGGGGGGGGGCGTGGGAGGAACCGACGTTCACGCCCTAGTTAGACCGATGGTGGTTACGAGTTGTCGTCTCTAGCTACCCCAACCACCCCTCGCTACTCTACTCTGGTACTTTAACTATTCGATACTCTGGTACTTTAACTATTCGATACTCTGGTATTTTAACTATTCGATACTCTGCTACTTTAACTATTCGATACTCTGCTACTTTAGCTACTCGATACTCTGGTACTTTAACTATTTGATACTTTCGTACTGTAACTATTCGACACTCTGGTTCATTTAACTATTCGATACTCTGGTACTTTAACTAGTCGATACTTTGGTACTGTAACTATTCGACACTCTGGTTCATTTAACTACTCGATACTCTGGTACTTTAACTAGTCGATACTTTGGTACTGTAACTATTCGACACTCTGGTTCATTTAACTACTCGATACTCTGGTACTTTAACTAGTCGATACTTTGGTACTGTAACTATTCGACACTCTGGTTCATTTAACTACTCGATACTCTGGTACTTTAACTAGTCGATACTTTGGTACTGTAACTATTCGACACTCTGGTTCATTTAACTACTCGATACTCTGGTACTTTAACTAGTCGATACTTTGGTACTGTAACTATTCGACACTCTGGTTCATTTAACTACTCGATACTCTGGTACTTTAACTAGTCGATACTTTGGTACTGTAACTATTCGACACTCTGGTTCATTTAACTATTCGATACTCTGTTTCACTTAACTATTCGATACTCTGGTACTTTAACTATTCGATACTCTGGTACTTGTACTACAACTTCTTCTGCTGTGGCAGATTCCAAACCCGTCGCCTTGACTGTTGCTTTTATGATCTTGTTGTTTTTTTGTTGTTGGTGATGGTGTCGTCGTCGTCGTCGTCATTATTGTTCTGGCTGTTGCTGTAATTATATTGTTGATTTTGCTGCTGCTGCTATTGTTGTTGTTGTTGTTGTTGTTCTGATGATTATGGCGGTAGTGGTGAACGTAGAAATGGTTTTGCCGGTACTAGCTGTAGACGTTGTCTAGCAACGACCGCCCTTTGAGAACAACAAAATAACAACAACGGCGACCACCAATGCATGTAACATTTACGCTAACACACATTATGTATAACAACAACAACAACCACAACACTAACAACGAACACAATTAGAACAGAATCTGTTGTTGTTGTTGCTGCTGTAGCAGTTGTTGTTGTGGACGTTGTTGCTGTTTCCGTTGTCGTGTTTGCTGTTACGGTTGCGACAGATTGCCAACAGATTGTTGTTGTTGTTGTTGTTGTTGTAGGGCAGCACATCAATAAAACCTGATTGACTGATCGATTGATTGATAGATACTGTTTCTGTTGCTTGCACTGTTGTATGCATCGACAGCACGCTTGCACTTGTTTGCTTGTTTGCCTGTTGTCACTGTTTGTCAACGTTAATATGCTTGCCGTTCTCTCGTTCAAGGATGTTCCTCGTTCTTGTGTTTTTTTTTTGTTTAAGTTAGAACGTTAGCTGTTGTTGCTACTGCTGCTGCTGCTGTTGCTGTTGCTGCTGTCATCTAGTTGATTCGACTCATAGTCTATTGACTCTTCCCCTCTCTCTCTCTCTCTCTCTTTCCGTGAATGAAATGCTGCTGCTGACGACTATCGATGACGACGACCACAACAACTGACCATCCAGTCAAGTCTAATCTAGTCCATCTAGTCTGGTATAGTCCATCTAGTCTAGTATAGTCTAGCTAGTCTAGTATAGTCCATCTAGTCTAGTACAGTCTAGTCTAACCTGTTACCTCACGACGAGAACGACTAGGAAGGACAAAGCAAGACAAGCGAACAGACAGACAGACAGACACATAGATAGACACACTTGTTGTTGTTGTTAGTGTTGTTGTTGTTGTTGCTGCTTTTGCCTACTGCCTTTGCCAATTGATTGCCGGTGTCGCTGCCACCGCCACAGCCGCTTCTGGCCGTGCTCCTTCCGGCACCGCAACGTTGCCGAATTCGTGGTTCGTTGCTCGTTTGCCTTTACAAAGCCTGGCGACTGACTGGCAAAGCCTGTCTCTCTCTGCCTCTCGGCACCTAGATAGCTAACTACGGGTCTACGACGGGTCGGGCCATAGCAGAATTCACGTCGCGTTCAATGTCGCGTCTTTGCCGCGTATGCTCGTATATTCGTCGTGGTTTCGTCGTGTTTGTTTCGATAGGCCGTCATCATCACCACCACCACCACCATCATCATCATCAGTCGGCAATACAGATAGATTGCCTCTCCACTTCACTCTGTTCACCGTGTTCCTCTTCTTCAAGATAGTAATAATAATAATAATAATAATAATAATAATAATAATGATAGTAATGAAAAAATCATCATATCATCATATCGTCTGTATCAAAACAATAATTACCATCATCGTATTATTATTCTTATTATAATATTGATAATATCCGGCCGAGTAAATGAGACAGAAACGCGTACCGCACACACCCATACAGCACAACATATCACAACAACCATAGAACACGAAACAGCAGCAGCAGCAGAAACAACAACTACAACCTCAACGACAACAGCTTCAACTTCAACTTCAAGAAGCTACAAGTGGCCTGCGATATAGCGAACCAAGTACAAGTACAGAGCACACAACCTAGATTAACAACAACAACAGCAGCAAGCGTACTGCTAATAGTAATCCGACGAATCATAGCAATCATAATCATCAAGCTAATTCTAGATCGGTGTATAAACGACACAGAGTTACAGAGCTCAAAGCAGAACAACAGAGCACAAAACAGCAGCAGCAGGACCAGCATAGAGATCACCGAACAGAAAGTCGCAAACAAAACACGAAAGAGCTATCTATGGAACAACAAGCCAAGCCAAGTTCAACTAGCTGACTAGACTAGAATAGATACTATTCTAGTCCATAGAAGACTAGTTACAACATCTAGTTAGTCGGTCGAGCCCGGTGGCGTGGTGGCTGCTTAAGTCTGCGTCTCGCAAAACCGGGGGAGGGACATATAGGTGCGATGCGGGTTCGAGCCCCACCGTTGCCCCACATTTGTATTTATGGGGCACATACATGCCCGTCTATCAGGCAATCCGGCGAAAAGCCGTCCCGTGGACGACGTGAAATCTTGGCTGAGAGTCTCAGCCCAAAAGCTTTGCTTGGCATCGCTAGTCGAGACTGGCATCGCATGGCTGTAGAGATGCAGCAGATAGCATCTATAATAAGTTTTCGAGACCTCAGCCAGATTTAAGCGGAATGTTTTTCACTTGCTTCATAGACGGAACCCCTAATACAATGTGGGCAACGTGGGGCTCGAACCGCGAGTCTCCTCCGGTTCGAGGCGCAGGCTTAACTACCAGCCACCGGCTTACATGAATCATTTGCAGTAGACAGACAACTAAAAAATACGATGACAGCACCATATACTAAATATCAACTGCTCTACAAACACACACACACACACATTTGTTTGTACTCTCACTACAACCACCACCAGCACCACTACTGACAAAAAAAGTTCGATACGGCGCGGTGGCAGGTGCGCTACTGGTAGCGCCGGTTGTGACAAAGTTTTTGTTGCCGTTATTACCCCTCGGTGCTGCGATCGCTCGTTCACTTCTACCCGTTGTGGTTGTTTGTTGTTGTTGTGTTGTTGTTGTTGATGTGATTCGTCGATTTGTTTTGCGCTTGGTTTTTGTTGTTTATTGTAGTATCTACGACGACACGACGACGACGACGACGACGACTACTACAACAACTACGCCTATCAATCCTATTCTATTCTCTTCTTCGCCTCCTCCTCCTCGGTGCAGTCTATACGTATGTATGGTGCGTAAACCACTTTGTAAACACTTCGAACAACGGCAAAACACCGACAACAGACAGGAGGAACCGAGAATGTAAACAGAAGAAGAGCAGCTGCTCGGACAGTAAACAGAGCAGCAGCAGCACTATTATTAGTAAATATCCATCAACTGTAGCAGCAGCAGCAGCGGCAGAGGGGGCGCGCGCGCGCGAAAGAAAGTGAGAGAGAGAAATATATATATAAATATATATATATATATATATAGTTACTGAAGTTTATTTCCGTATAATACATTAGGTATATGTTACACACATCAACTAGCTAAGCCAAATATATATATATATATATATATATAGTAGGCCAATAGGGTGGTAATAAATACTTTGTGGGCTGAGACTCTCAGGCAAGATTTAACGTCCATGGGACTGCTTGTCGCGGGATTGATTGCTTCATAGACGGACGACCATAGAATACAAATGGGGTGCAACGGTGGTGGAGCTCGAACCCGCGCACCTATGTGTGCACCTCCTCCGCTGTTCTCGCGAGGTGCAGACGTGCAGGTCTTCACGCCACCGGACTCGACAATGGGGGTGGTAGGACAGCTGGTAGTGGACACCCCGCGCCCCCCGTAAACTCGGCGTGAGGGTATACGGCAGTACCCCTATGGTCGCCCAATCTATGCCACTTGGCAATTGCCAATACTGCTGTGCACAGTGGTAGCCTTATCTAATTTAACTTAACTAATCGGCCGAATGCGGCGAGTACGCGATACGGAAGTGCACAGTTCATAAGGATAGATATATATATGGAGAATATAAGATAGATGTACATTTGTGTAAATGCTAACATGACGCTCCTCTTTTTTGCCGCATACTCACTCTCTCTGTGTGTCTCTATCGGGAATTTCGGACTCTGAAACTTCCGAACTTCCAAAGTTCTACTGGACTCAATATCAGCGAATCCATTTTAGCTTGATCGTCCGGTGGCAATCCGGCATTTACGTCCAGTGTGGGCCGGTAGTCAAAAAATGCGGGGCTTTTGCTCATACGTCGTCGTCTGCTGCTGCTGCTGCTGCTGCTCGAGTTTAACGGTGGCGCTATCCAGCAAGTTTCGCTAGGGTAGCTCCTCACGTGATTTGTATGGTGCGCTAGATGTTTGTATGAGCTGACAAGGAAAAAAAACACTGCTGTGTGAATGCTATATTCATCTGGGAGAGGTGTACGACACCTACATTGTAGAACCATTTGTAAGACAGAGTCTTCAGAATAAAGAGTCGTCAATATATTTGATTATATTTCAGGTTTTACGTACGTAGACTTTTGACAGCCTTTGAGAAGCAGGCACTATTATATCTAGCAATGACCTTGTGCGACCTTGAAGATTTTTCGAACGGAAGCTTGTTGTCTGTTTGTGACAGACGAACCCTGTGCTTTGTATTTATTGTTCTATACGATGGGTGAGTACGTCAATGGGCGTCGTATGTGTCCGATAGCAAGGAGTTTGCCATCAAATAAGTTTGAATTGTGAGTTACTCTGTTGGTCGCACTCTTTTAGAGGTTACCGACGACCCATTGTTAAAACGGCATTCGCGTAGCACAAACTGTAGTGAAATGTGCTTTCATTTATATACTGGTCAATCTCTTTCACAAAATACAATGCGCAGGATTAAATAGAAATGTTGGGTTCGAACTATTGACTTGCTGTTATTTTTTATTGTTAAAGGCAGTAAAAAACGGCATTGAATAAAACATCTAGAAATATAAAATGCTAATCAGCTTTTTATTCCGTAAGTAATAGAGTACACCATAATATTTAGCAGAGAGGTCAGCCATATTATTTTGCACTAACACCTATTGTTTATGTTTTACGAATGGTTATATTGAAAATACTAAATTGGCAAAAAATAATCTAGAAATTTAAATACTAAATTAGACTAAACCAGCGACAGTTTTCTACTAATCAGCGTGTTTCTGGCAATTCTCCTGAGCGCAAAAATTGTTTTGCACCTGGAGGCAATTCTGCCTTGGTATGGTAAGAGGTATTTTTTGTATAATACAATACAAATTACGCGTTAAGTAAGCGTCTTCAAGTAAACATGCGTAAGAACAGGCAGACGTCCTTGGGAAAGTAGGTGCCTCTAGTGCGATCGTACATCCACGCATAGAGGACATTTGGACAGGCAAACCTCAATACGACCCGAGCAGATAAATACTCGTGTATCGATTTGGGGAAGCGAAGAGGTAGAACGTAGAGGCCAAAAAACGCGGGACGTCACTGCTGTTCTTGCCCTACATAAGAACATGAAATGTGCTGTTGCTAGTTCTCCTATACGAAAACTAAGCACAACGTCGTGTTCGTGGAAAACTCTGCTTCTTCTGAAGAACATATAACGCTGAGCGACAATGCGACATGGTCGATTCGAATAGAGTTTTTAAAATGAAGTTCTTTTATTAGCCTTCTCGACTAATACCTCAAAATCATAACCCTACGACCATTTACACCGTTCAAAACTAACTCAGGCAATGACACATTCAGGCAAATGCACAGGTAAATGCAAATTTACCTGCGCATTTGTACCGCGATCATTTTGGTACCAAATCTATGTCAATACGAGCCGAGTGGTTGCGGAGTAATTAAGATTTTTTTTGGCAAATTACGATTTTTTGGCAAATATGTCGAGATTGGGTGCATGCTTAAATGACCTACTCAGATAAACCACTCGTAGCTCAAGAGAAACGCACTACTATCTATTATCTTGCAGTAACTACTCGAGCGTGCCTCCGCAAGCCACTATACATATTCGGTAGCGCCTGCAGAGATTTCGCTGGACGTTTTGAAATATGCCAGGCGTTGCTCGAACGACCATAGCAGCGTGGGTTGTCTTGGCGACCAGCTCTTCACGTGACTCGACCGGAGTCTCATAGACAAGAATCTTCAGGTAGCCTCAAAGAAAAAAATCGAGACTTGTTAAATCCGGCGATTGCGGTGGCCAAGCAATCGTCCCGCTCCAGCCAAGCAACCGACTCTCTCGAAGGTCACGTCGAAATATTCGCGTACCGCAGCGGTGGAGTGCGGTGGTGGTCGACGTGCTGGAACCACAGCCTCTCGCGAAGACCTTCAGGGACGCCTTCTAACAGTTCCTGGTAATGTTTCACTCAGGAATGTATGGCAGGCTTTCCCATTCAACATTGGAGAAAGTATGTGTGGGCCTATGAGGTAGTTGTTCACTATGCCAGCCCACACATTCTCGGGGAAACGACTCTGGAGTTTATGCGGTAGTCTATCTGTTCTGCTGATTAGAGGACTCTCCGTCCGGTGGTTGATTACGGGGCATTTTACTCTCTTAGGTTCGGCCTCTGGAGCTTGAACTTACTGCCGTCGGTACGGATGCAGTCTTTCGGCTATTAGCACACTGTGGACGGTACTGTGACTCGCACCAACGTGTTTCGGGCAACTTCCCTCGTATTTACAGAAGGACAATCGGCTACTGCTTGAAGGATGCGTTCTTCCACGGCTGGTGTTCTTGCCGCCCTCGGTCTTCCAGCGTCGTAGTGACGGTCATGGTACGATTACCAGTTTCACATACGTGACGATGTATGTTTACAAACGTGTTAGTTCATGGTAAGTGTCTATTTGGAAAACGCATCTGGTATATGGCCATCGCGCCTCACATGCGTTATACCGTGCCTCAGCATAAATGTGATGACAGATGTCAACTTTCTCGGCCTCTGTGTACCGGGCCGGCACGATACAATAACAATAACGATTTCCACAGAGGGGACAATACATACACAAAGATGCGTCTTGCACGTAGCACAATCGTATCAAAGAATATGAAACAGTACCCGTCCTCTCTCGGCCAATTTGTTCACTTCAGAGAGTCGAATGTTATTCCGGCCTTCTCTGCTGATTGGTAGTGATTCGGCACGCAACGTGGCAGCTTAGGTTGTCTGCAATGTCGGGTTCAAGTTTTCGGGCTGACCCTCAGCCAAGATTTAACTGTTCTTCACATTGCTTCATAGACGGACTCTCATAACGACAAATGTGCAACGGTGGGGCTCGAACCCGCGCACCTATGTGTCTCCTCCTGTTGCGAGGCGCCGACAAGCCACCACGCCACCGGGTTGGATAAATTATAAACGAGCACATCAGTCACAATACGTGGTTCTTCCACATCACCAGATCTTCTCTCATCTTGCGAGTTGAGCTATTGACTGAACGGCTGGACATGCTGCGGTGTGGTATTTATCGCAATGATCTAAGCATCTCGCGCACCTACAACACTCCTGAGGATTGTGGAATTCTTGCGTGCTGCATAACACGTGACGCAACCCGTAGGCTGCAAGCGCCGTAGTTAGATGTCTACTCTTATACCCGGCTACTCGCCAGGTTGTATTCCTCATTGCTACAGTGGTGTATATTCCTATGTCGATATTCTTTAATTCCTCCCCTTCCCCCTCCCACTTTATAGTGTAGGCCACAAACGCCGTCGTCGTACTTATAATTTCTGTGTTATCAGAGCCCCGCCCCCCTCTAAAATATGAACTATTTAATTCCTACAATAATTAGCTAACCCCAATCTGAAATGTTTATAACTCCCCTAGGACGCTCATGGAGGGAGACCCGATGATGGTACAGGTGTTGTGGTTAGAGCGCCATATAGAAAAAAAATACTCTCAGGGCTAAGACTCTTAGCCAAGATTTAACGTTCATGAGACTGCTTTGAGCATGGCTTCACAGACGGACGACTCCCATAAGAACAAATGTGCAACGGTGGGGCTCGAACCCGCGCACCTGCTATGTGTCTCCACCGGTCGCGAGGCTCAAACAATTGCACCACACCACCGGGCTAGGCAGCGCGATATAGAAGCGGTGGCGAAGATGCATTGATGTATCAATCATATTTATTTCACTCAAATAGAGTATGTACAAAATAGTTCATGTTATTTTTAAACATACATATTTGTTGTCCTGCCGTTCCACCGAGAGAAGAAGTGTAAAGATCTTCGTGGCAGTGTCGGACAATCAACCGCGTGGTACTTAGCGCATTGCTGCGAGCAGAACCGACAATTACACTGAGTAGTATAGTCTTCATGAAACTCCCTACGGGAGCATACGAGGTGATGGAACCCGTGTACGATGTACCTGGTATATACATGCCTGTCATCGCAGGCCACCCCGGCCCACAACCAAGGAGACTTAAAGACGTCGAGCGTTCGATGCATTGATGTAGTTAACATAAGACTGAGCGGGTCGGTTATTTCGGTAGTGTCGATGACGGTGTCAATGTTGTGGCTGTGGCGCGACGTGCTTTGATGTCGTTATCAACATTATATCAGGTGGTGACTCTGTTATTGTATTGTGGATAGCTTCGCCACACGATCACATCGATAGGGCCTCCGAAAGAGTTATATATATATATATATATATATATATATATATATATATATATATATATATATATATATATATATATATATATATATATATAAATGTATAAATTCCACCAATATAAATCTATTATAAAATTTTGCCGAGTTGCTCTGGGATGAGTGACGGCGGTGGTATATATATCTATATATCTATGCCGCCGCCATCACTTATAGCAGAGCTACTCGCCAAAATTTCATATGAGATTGATATTGTTGGATTTTTTTTTAGAGAGGCTAACCTCTAAGGCTAATGGATTAAAAACCATATAGTTCTCCCCGCTTTACGCCGAAGAGACGACTGGTTTGAATTCGTTTGGGCTTGCAGACGACGACAGCGGGCACAGCGTCTGCAAACGTGGTGAACGCGGCGGTGTTTCGAAACCACGACAAAACCGCCGTGTCAACGACACACACGAAATCATAAGTGACATTGACTTTACTTGACTAACTTCATTAACCGACCAGCCAGGGCAAATAGGAGCGAATGCAGCGATCAAAGAAAATTATTATTTTTATTAAATAGAAGAGAACCACGTAAATAATCAAGAAATGGCCTCGAATTTTCTTTGGTTTTGTGGTTGATGGCATTGCCGGCGCCGTTTGCCATCTACTCGAGAAAACTCGATAGTCTTTATTAGAGTAACAGCAAAACATCTCGATTAAACAACAACAACAACAAAAAAACGCTCAAGACGGATGAAATTGAGAAACGTTGAAAGGCGCCGCGCCTTTGCCGGCTTCATGTTTTTGTCGTTCATTCTTCAATCAGTTTAGTGTTGTTGTGTAACTGTTTATGTTGTTGTTGTTGTTGTTGATGTTATTGATGGTTGTTGTTGTTGATGTTATTGATGGTTGTTGTTTTGTTATGCTGCTGTTATTGTTGCCATTGTTTTCGTGTAGCAGAGATGGTGCGTGCCGAGCTTAGCGTTCGAATTTCGGCAATTTCGTTTTAGTGCCTCTGATGCTGAGAACATATAACAGGCGACCGGCGTAGTAATCACGAAGATCAGCATTGAGCAACGGCGGCATTGTTCTCGTCTGACCGGCTGTTACGTGCCGCGGAGAGGAGAAGAGAGGTGGTTTCACTCGATATTATTATTATTATTATTATTATTATTATTATTATTGTTAGTCGGAGTTTATTGAGCCGACTGCAAACAGCAGAGGTAGTCGTCTACACGGCTATGACTGATAATGCGTCGTTCTTCGATCCGTTCAAGCACAGTGCAAACCCGGCTTTATTGTCGTTGATTGATTGACAATACACGCCGCCCCACCCGGATGCACAATCGGTCGCTCGGCTCAACAACCTTTGTTGTCGACTTGTTCTGAGTGTCTTCGATTTTTCTCGTCTCCCTCTTCTTTCGGTTATTCGGTCGAAAACAGGTGAAGAGAGTCATTGGAATCATGAAGTCTGGATCGGAGGAAGGCGAAATTACCCGCGGTGGAAGGTTTGTTCTCGGCACGCGCACAGACGCACTTGCACAGCAAATGTTTGAATCTGCACAAATAGACGTTATGATTATTTCATTGGGAATATATATATATATATATATATATATATATATATATATATATATATATATATATATATATATATATATATATATATATATACAGGGTTTCCCAGAATTCGTCCAACAACATTTGGGATCTAGTAAAATTCGTCGAAATTACATTTTTTTTTCAATGAAACTGGGGGCAGAAACGGGGTCTTCTAAAAAAAGGATAATTGAGCGTGAGAGCCAAAATATAAGAATTGCAAATAATTTCATTTCTCGAGAATTATCTTCAATACAACACTTTTTTTCTGCTTTGAGTTAACGCAAATGCAATTCAACAGCTGCAAAATCTTTCTTTGAATACGCAAGTATCATTACTTTGTCGATACGATCATTGGGGCTGTCGTAATTGCATATTTAGTGAAGATATGTCAGGATAATCAATCATATGTCAGGATAAAAAGCTTGATACAACCATTTCTGGTGATTTCGCTCTCACTCCGAAAGAAGACATTTCCGCCTCCTTGTTCCATTGGAAACAAAATATGTTTTTTTGCTAAGTTGTACTAGACCTCAAATCTTGTTGGATGAATTCTGGGAAACCCTGTCTATATATATATATATATATATATATATATATATATATATATATATATATATATATATATATATATATATATATATATATATATATATATATATGCTATCTCCGGTTGGCCACACGAGGAGCCGTTCTTTTTCTTTTACATATTCATTTATTACACTATTAATCCCAACGTGGGTCATAACGAGACATCCTAGAAATCCTGCCGCGAAGTAGTTAGCCGGCACAGAATAGAAACCGAATTGAAAACTTAATCGTCCGCAGAGGGCTGAGAACGTTGTAGCTGACTTCGGCAAGCTTTAGAATCGTATCAGTGGTCCCGCATTCGGGCCGGTGTTAGATGTGAAGCGACAGTCTACAAATAACAGCTGACAGTAAATTGTCTTAACTGGTTGAACCAGGGTTACATTTAACTGTGGTGGGTGACTGCAGGTCATTCAGTTATTTATATACTAGTTTTTGTCCTGTTCTACCAGCTTGATCTATTTCTGCTCGAACACGATGGTTTCGATTGTGGGTAGTCAGCCGGAGGACTGTAAAGTGCGTACGACACTTGTGTGGGGCCAATGCCAAAAAACAGCATTTTCTCGTCAGTCGCTTTCATGACCAATAAACGTAGGAAAATCATTTTTCCGAATGAATGTTTCACAACCGTCTTAATGCGAGTGAGTAGTAAGAATCATTAACTGGCGTTTGGAACGCGAGGTACAGGTTTCGGCTTGTATAAATCGCAGTGGGTGTATACGTTTACGTCTGTGTCTCTTATTTTTTATTCATGATTACGTAAGCCTGATTTCATAAAAAAAAATATCATCTCGAAAGACTATGTGTCGCGTCTAGATTGAATCCCGCGAACCCCAGTGCCAGAGGTCGCCGGCCATGCGCTCCACTATGTGCTGTCGACAAAAATTTTATGTATTTACACACTTATTACTCTAAGTGTTAAAACTGGGTGTAATTATGTTTTCTTTTGACAGGCGTGTGGTTATCATACCTAGGTAAGTATTTACAGCGTCTTTTTTGCCACGAAGGTTTTTGTGAAGATTTATTAAGGTCTGTCAAATGGTTGTAGAAACGCTACCATCTTTTTCTCATGCTGACAAAATACGTGTGCTGTATATATATATATATATATATATATATATATAGTTGTTTGTATACGCAATAAATATTTATCTTTCATATCAAAGAAGACAATGTTCAGTCTTGGTAATAGCAACTCTTATGTAATCTTATTGGCTCAGAGGGATATACAATATTCATTTTTAACGCACACACAATACACCACAAACTGAATGATTTGTTTCGTTTGCAAAAGAGTTGCTATTTTAGTCAGGCTACTTCCACTAGCTGCCACATTGTTATTCCTGGCCACAAGCGCGGCTAGCAGTAATATGGTGCAATAATAATATACGTTCCATAAGTGCTGTGATAGAGGTCTATCCTTGGTTTGGATTAACAACTACACTACATGTAATGTACGTGTTTCTAATTCTGTAGTTTCATCGGCTTTTGCTCGCGTTTCGTTTTCGCGATGCTCTTTTCTCTTTGCAATTAGCCTCCTGCACTGAGCTCTGTCTACTGCCGAATTTGCGTCGCAAAAGCAGATTGACATTTTGGCGGTGAGCGAATGGGTGGGACGTAAACACACGCGATTGGAACCCGCTATAACCTGCCCTCTTCCTTTAAAGTTACAACACGCGTTTGCTATCTGGTCTACTGTAGTTATATAGTTAGTAGTAATAGTAATACTCTCTGTAGAACTCCCGGTGGCGTGGTGGCTTAAGTCTGTGCCTCGCAACCGGAGGAGACACATAGCAGGTGCGCGGGTTCGAGCCCCACCGTTGCCCCGCATTTGTATTTATGGGGTACGTCTGTCCACAAAGCAATTCCAACAAAACAGTTCCGTGGACGCCGTTAAATCTTGGTTGAGGGCCAGCCTGAAAGCTTTACTAGTAGTAGTAGTAGTAGTACTATCTAAAGCAATAATACATAGATGTTGTCATTTTGTTGCACTGCTCGCTGAATCGCTTTGATCATGGTGGTGGTGGTGGTGGTAGTGCGCTGGCAGCACTGCAGCACACAGTAGGTAACGTTAGCGACAGACAAGAAGACGGAGAGTGATTGAAGTCGTTTGAACGATACGAGCAGCAACAGCAGCCGTAACAAGCAGTCAGTATCAGTAATCGTCTCTTGTTGTTCTTGTGGCCTCGCAACACCGATACGACGATACTTTGTCGTCGGTGGTCGAAATCGACCCTATTGGCCGCCGCCGTCTCCGAACCGCCCTCCCCCGTTCGAAACACATCCGCAGCGGCAGTGAGGCGTCGTCCGAGGGCCAGGACGATCAGGAGGACATGCTCGAAATCAAGCCGCCTCAACGACCGCAAACGACCGTTCGTGGAGGAGGTGGTGGTGGTGGCGGGGTTGGTGGCGAGAGATCGACCAGCAGCAATAGCAGCTGGGGCCGACGCGAGCATAAAGAACAGTTGTCGTCGGCGACTTCGGCTTCAGCCACCGCGTCCTCATCGTCAACGTCTTCTTCTCTCCTGCGGGGCCAGGATCGGAGCAGGCATCGCTCGGACAAGCACCACAAGTCTCGGCGCAGGTGAGGTTCGGCGACATCGTAGCTGCAACCGTGGTTTCAGCGCCAAACGGCAGCTAACGAGGATTGCCTGCATGTGTGGGTGTGTGTGTGTATGTATTTTTTGTATATCTTGCTTAGAAACTTTAACCTGCAGGAAGGTCGCCTCGCAGAGACCGGACATGTGGAGGTGTCTAGGTTTTCCCCAACAGCCCTTGTGGCACATTGATCGCTGACTCCCAGCGGTATGGTGTATTTATCGCTTATCTGTGATCATTGTTGTTATTTATGTTGTGAGTGACGATGTTGGTTGTCACATCATTATCCTGTTGTATCTGAAATCAAATGGCACAGAGGCAGCCATGACAGTAGCACAAGGCATTTCGCTTTCCCTTTGTCAAACAACTACAGTTGCATCTTATGATTAATTTTTATAGGCGCTCGAAAAGTATGCTGATGCTCGCAGACTTTGCTGCACTGTTTGCTTGACGACGGTTTTGCTGTCGAAGACTCGATATAAGAGAGGTCGCAGAGTTGGAACTGGCTTTTTGCGACTGGTTGACTAACGTGATTGACTTCTTCTTTTGTCGCTGTTGTTGTATTGGTTATTTGTTGTTACAGAGAACGAGAACGCGAGCGAGACAGTACGTATCGGGATTACGAACGACGCCGGGAGGACAATAGTCAACGCGGGTAAGTAGCTTAACAAGTTAGGCTGTAGGGAAGTAATTATATGTCTTGAATTCAACAACAAATGAAACGTTGGGAAAAGCGGAAATACAGTTTTAATAAACATTGCAACCTAGACTAGTTTGACAACCAGTAGGTCTTTGATCTCACAGACATTTGTCTGGTTTTCATCACATCTACTAAAAGAGGGAGCTAACTGTTTGACTAAGAAAATGTGGTGAGGAAACGATGTAGCCTATCGAATCAAGCTGCGATCCTTTAAAAAGCGGCTGTGAACACATTCTAACTCACGTAGATATATAGATACGCCAACACTATCCATGTTGTTTAATCCATCTACTAAAAGCCTCGCTACTACCCGTTCCACGCAGAGGCTCGGAACTGCTTTGACATCTTCTTGCTGTATCGAACCGCTTTTGCATATCTGGAGATAAGAAGAGAAGCTCTTTCTTAATAAGTCTCGTCGGTATATATTTTGCGGTTTTTGATTATCGTGGCGATTGTGTTCGCTAGAGCCGACTTTCATCAACATTGACATTCAAGGCCAGCGGGGACCGTAAGCCAAACGAAAGCCGCCGAGATCAACGGGCCCTAACCGACTGGTTTGCTCTGGTTATTGCGCTCTGCGTTTGGGTGTCGTTTCAGCTCAAGGGAGTCGTCGAGACAGACTTCTCATGAACGCCGCGATCGTCGTCCCGATCGCGACGACGCCAAGGATCGTGACAGGGAGCGCGAACGGGAACGTGGCCTCAAGGATGCCCGCGAGAAGTTAACGAGAATTCGCGAACAACGTCATCAGCAACAGCAGCAACAACAGCAACAACAACAACAACAACAACAGCAGCAGCAGCAACAACAACCTGCACAAACAGCTCAGCAGTTGCAGTTGTCGTGAGTATCATGAGATGTATGCGCATATGCAATTTTCAACGTGAATGTGCACATAACTCAACGTGCCTAGACGTTGAGTTGTTAAGACGTTTGACTTCACGCCTAGTAAAGAAGATATACGCAGATTATTAAAGATGAACTATGTGAAGCCTTTTATCTTTATGGGCATCGGGGCCCGTCCTGCAAGCGGTCGAGTCGTTAAGGAAATGTTTAATGCGCCGCAAGCAGATATGGCACATACACTAACAATAACGGGAAAATCACTCGCAGCATAATAATAATAATAATAAAGCAGTAAGAAATACATAATATTGCACGCGCAGAACGACAAAATGGTGTGTTTGTGGGTGGTCTCCTATACGCGCTATGAGCAATGATGCGAGTATGAAGTCTTGAATTTGCGGTGATTTCCTGGATTAGCGTTCATGCGCCCTATGCTATTCTATGCTCAGTGCCAGCGTGAGAGATAGGGGAGAGGGGGAAAGGTCGGACTGAGTAACTGCAGGTTACTATATTCAAATGCCTACAACAGGAGCTCCGCCTAGCGTATTTATGCGAATGCTGCCTTCTGTGGGCGGGATCTTCTTTGTGTGCATCAGGGCCGGAGGTGACCATTCGTCGGGTGACGAGGAACTTCGCCGTCGACGGGAACGCTTGTTGGCGGCGCTACATGAACGCGAAAAAAAGGATCGTAAAGAACCGAGCCGGGAACAGCGTGAACGCGACAGGAGCCCCAATGAGCGAGAACCGCCCCCCAGGTATCCCAGTTAATTTGGTGGTATATATCGCTGTTGTTGAGTCATAGTGTAAATGATTATATTATATATTAATCATATTGAATTAGTCGGTGAGATCGCCTACCAACTTCTTGCAGCTTGATTGTTTAGCATTTACCAACAAGTATTGAGTATGGTTTTATTTATATAACTTTTTTATGTTAGCACTTTGGAGTGTTACAATTGTCTCCGCATGAACGTGTACTCACGGGTTCTCTAACCCAGGATTAGCCCAGTTCAACAATGTGCCCCGAACAGATGCTGCGTTTCCTCGTTGAATGTCGAGTGACAGCCTCTGACGCAAAAATTCCGATGCCCTCGAGTCTCCCGTGGAAAGGTTAAGGCATCTGCCTACGCGCTGAATCAAATTCACTGTAAGCGGACCTGGTCCTCCCATTGTTTCAAACGCCAACGGATAAAATTGGTGCGGATAACCAATGTCAGAGTATTTTCTACATTTGTTAGCTTCTGCTAACCTGGACGCATGGCCTGCCTGGTCCGCTCCTGCACCGACCATCGAAGGGGCTAATGAGTCGGTTACAGTTGCGTCCCAAACAAGCATGCGGCCACGCTCGAAGGGGGTTAGGGTAAGGCCGCCAGGCCTTTTCCCATCGTCTCTGGATAGACCCGGGGGTTCTAGTATGCACGGGAAGCCGGCAGACCTCAGTGCTCGACTGAAAGTGTCATTTAAAGCCGAGTGGCGTGCTCTTCGGCCTGCGCTTAAGGCGCATGACAAGCCATGATGGGCCAACGCGTCTACTAAATAACCACAACGACATCGGTGAGGAACGACTAAGTCAGCACCAAGCCGCAGTCCTGTGCTAATGCGCGTCGTCTCGTCATCCAAAAGAGTCCCTATTCGCGGACAAGGTAGGGCATGTAACCAAGCTCCAGCCCCTTGACTACTTGCGGCTCGAAGCCTGGCTTTATCAGCCAAGGTGGGGGCTGTATCGATCAGGGTTGCTAATCGCTTTTCTTGCAAAGGGGTTATCCAGCTGCTCTGTTTAGTTCTTTCGACGGGAGGGGAGTCAAATAAGGACGACAATCCGTCGGTCAACTCTTGTAGTTCTACATTATAGGTTTCCCACCCATCATTATCCAATAATGCCCTAACCCTCTCCGTAGCCTGAGTCAAGGATGACACGATCGCGGGTCCTGCCATCATGACCGCGTCCGGCATACCTAAGCCGCCTAGAGAGACCGGAAGCATTACCTGATCCCTTGCAACAGCGGTAAGCTGAATATTTAATATCTTCTCCAAAGTAGCTAAGCTAAGATCGTTAAAGGGCTGTAAAAGTTCAGGCGATGAGGATAAATTGCACCCTCTAACTAGGTGTGTTAACCTCGTGGCTGAAAAGCAAGATCTAAGGAGAAACAGTCCACAGTGGGCTCCTAATTGGGGTAGTCTGTCTGTGGCAAAGTCCAGTTTGTCCTTCCGGCCGGCTAGTGCTTTTGCAATTCCATCCGGCAACAAGGGCACACCTAGCAGCTCCAGGTCAGCCTTGTTAACAATGCGACAACCAGGGAGTAGGCCAAGGAGGCCCGTTAAATCTAATGGTTCAATTTCGTTATGGGTTGTAACATATACTTCACATTTGCCCGGGTTTAGGGTAAGGCCACTAATCACACCAAAGTCAATAACCTTTCGAATGTCGTCCAGTACTGTCAAAAGGTCTCCGCCCAGAACGCCGTCATCCAGGTACCATACGTTAAGGGGGGATCTCAGTGCATCCACCATTTCCTTGATACACAAACAGAAAAGTAGAGGACCCAGGGGATCGCCCTGCTGAAGACCTGTTTGCGATAGCATAGTGTTGTGTGGCATGACCAGATGTGATGATTGACCGTACGCCAAATTCGTTTGGTGAAACAGTAAGGGTGCCCACGACTTGACGGATCGGAGTAGGTGGTCTCTTCGAACGCTATTAAAAGCGTTTTGAAAATCCAGTTTGACCATCACCGTCGGCCCTTTCCGCGATTGCAGGAATGCCCGGGTACAGTGTACTGCTACCTCTGTACCGCCAGGGGTGGCGAATCCAAGCTGGTGGTCGCCAAGAGCTGCTAAAACAGCATGCTTATTATCTTGACAGCCGATTTTGGCTGCCAATCGGCGAACGACTGAAGAACAGGCGATTGGGCGTAATGATCCATCCTTCTTCTTTAGTGCAAACATCCGTGCTCCGAAGATAAGTGGCATAAAACAGGATGGCGGCGAGCCCCATCTGAGCACGTCAACTACTTTGGCAATGGCGTCAGCTAGTCGCTCAGCCGTACTGCCCAGTGCACCAGACAACAGGTCTTGAAGTAGGCGGGGTCTCATAAAATCCAAACCGGCAGCTGAACTTCGACTGAAGGTTTTCATGGCCTTCAGTATCTCGTCCCGCGAGGCTGAAGATGGCAGTGTGACCGTCGGGGGTGTAGGCATAGTTAGATTCCGAGGGGCATGTGGGTGTTTGGCGCGGAGTGCATCAGTATTTTCGTTCATTGGCGCTAGAATATCTTCGGAGCTTACCAATCTTGCTGCACCGGAGATATCGCCTTCCGACAGCTTGACCCTCACCCGTCTGGAAAGGTCATCGTTGAAGTAGGCCTTAGATACGGGTCCCTCGTTCGCCAGGTCCTTGAGCCTTTTACCCGCTAAAAATTCGCGTAAGTTCTTCCTAATCAAGACAGACAGGGTCCGAGCGTCCTTATGAGCTCTAGGAAGCCGCAGCACGACCGGAGCAAAGGAGAACAAAGAGTACCAAGCGTAAAGGTCGTTCTCCTTGGCAACGTTTGAGAAGACGTTGGTAAGTTCCTCCGCAACAGTAGGCCTCACCGATTTGGGTAAAATTCGTAGCAGTTTGGCTTGGCGCATGTTTGCCTGAATGTCGACGAGTAGATTGTCAATATCAATTTCTTCCGTCAAAGCCCGATTGGATGTGAACGGCCCGGTGGCGGCGTCGGCATGCCTGGCCGATATATGTCTGGCAAGACCCCTCTTCGTGAAGACACCTTTGCAAACCGGACATGTAGCCTTGTTGGAGTTATCCAAAACTAGAGACGCATTTGCGGCCTCAGTTCCGTAGTTTGGGTTATTATTATCTGGCATTATGATGTAAGGCTTTGAGCTTCTCTGCGAGTGGAAGGAGAGCCAATAAAGGTTTCAGGGCTTCCGCAATCGTTTTCAAAGTTGCTGCCAGATCAGGACTGATACCCTCTAACATTGAGCAACGTCTGTTAAGGCGCCCCCAACATCTTTGCGAGATGTCTTGCGTTTGTTTCTCTTTGTCAAAATAGTACAAAAAACAAACAATACCAACAAGTATTGTTTGTTTTTGTACTATTTTGCTGGTCGTCGTCTCAGGACCAAACCTCAGCATCCTCAAGCTCATCCGGACGAAGATGACGACGATGATATGGACGACGAAGAACTAGCTCGGCAGCGTAAAGCGCTTTCACCCAGGTCTCCATCAAAAGGTTTGTTGATGGCTGTCGATTTGAATTCCGATTATGGTAACATGCATGTCTGTAAAGGCGACAGTTCGATCATGACCAGTATGTGATCTTCTGTGGCAGCAGACGCGTAACTCACCAACGCGTACATGAAGACGGCGAAAGAGCTGTATGAGGAGAGTGTCTATATACTCAGTCAGACTAGAGAGTCAGCTCGTTAGACAAACCTCTAGACCTCTAGAAGTCATATGATGAGAAGTAATATATATATTTGTTTTGCTACTTTTAGATGAGGGTGGAATAAGAACGTCAACCGGACGTCAACGGCGTAAAGCAGCATTGGCAGGCGGCGCGAAGGAGACGAGCGAGAGTGGCGACTCCGAACGGTCGCGGTCCGACTCCGAAGGAAGCAGCACCGCAGGGGAGTCGGTTGAGGGCGCCACGGACGATCACGACGAAGACGACAACGCCGACGCTAAAGGCGGCAGTGCCGAGGCTGGCGAGGGACGGCGGCGCGGAGATCACAACAGTCACCACAGGGATGCTCTCGTGAAGGACCGAGATGTGAAGATAGACGATAGGACTGCCCGACCAGCCATGGACATCGTCGAAAGTGAAGATGAGGCGCCGCGTGGTGTAGCTCAACAGGTGATATATATATATATATATATATATATACATATATATATACATATATATACACATATATATATATATATATATATATATATATATGTGTAGGTATATATATACTGATCACGTCGCCAATCAACTTAGTTATGATTTTAGTCCGTGCGACATCTGTTTGGACGGTTCATATTAGGCGGACGTTGCTTATTGCTTTTATTCGTGGTGCTGTTGTGCTTGTCTTGACTTGGTTATTTTGTTTTTGCTGTTGTGTAGCGATTAAGTCAACGGGACATACGAGAGGAGGACGAATTTCTAGAGAACCGGACGTCCACTGGAGCTGCAGGAGCTGAGCGAGACGTGCGCGATGACGACTCACAGGACGGCCCTCTTGACGCAGATGACGGTTCGTTATTTTACCTGCGTGCTTCAATCATTGCACGAAGCTATTGTAGTTGCAGTCAGTACAAAATATAAATATAGCTGATAAATATGTCCACCCCAAACGTCGCCTTCTTTGTAAAAAAAAACATGTTACTATTATTTAAAGTGCCCAAGAAGACTCGAAGGGAAGGCTATCACTAGGGCTAACGAAGTCCCGGAACATACGAGCTTTACGTTTGCCATACTCAAGCTACATTACTTTATACATTGATCGAGATCAGTTGATGTGGCATGCTCGTACTCTCATCGATGGTAGTAGGAATTTCATTACGAGATGGTATGAAATGAACTGAGCTTGCAGATAAAAATACTGTAACAAGTAGGGTTGTAGTTGTCTATCTTCCGCGCTTGCGTAGTTTAGATGTCCAACCTTTTGTTGTCCTCTGCGTCTACCGTGTCTTCAAAGAGCCAATACTTGGTAATAACATAATAAATGGCTTATCGACAAGCCTGAGAGAGGAAGCTTAGCGACAGGCCTACCAGAATGGTAGTAATATTTGACTGCTCTTTCCAGTAATACACCTGAAAGAATTTTTATGGCAGATTGGACTCACGATCTGATAATACCAAATATTAGAACCACTTTGACCGATAAGGTCCGAACCAACTTGAGGCGTTATTGAATTCGTTAAAATAAACACTTTGCCTAATGAAATGGAACCCTTTCCATTTCATTAGGGGGGGAAGAGTCTTTGGACTGACAGTGAAAGTACTCATTTGTGGAATACGCGTGTGACTGGCCGAAGACTACTTCATAAAAATGGCCGATTGAAAGAGAACGAGAATTCTGATTTGCCTGAGAGGCATCCAACCTTGTCTAGTGAGAGAAGACTAGTTGTATTGAAAATAGTTCTAAAAAAATGAGATCCTGTGGTCCAGAAACCAGGCTACGAAGCCCAAGACTACAAGGGGAGCGAGGCTGCTAAAAAGGCCTGCTTTTAATGTGGCAGCTCGGACCACTTGGGTACTGAGATGCAACGTTTGCGGGGATAATGGGCATCGCGGGAAGGTACCGAGGAAAAAGGGAGAGAATGGGAAAAACGTACAAAACGACGGTTGCTTATGACCACGAAGGCGACTGAACAGTCGTAGAAGAAGGTCTCAAATCCGCCTAAGATGTTATAGATTCTCTAGAGGAACCTAACCTGGTGGAAGCGACAGAAGCCACGACGGAAGCGTGGAAGAAGTCGACGGACTTGTTCATTGGCATTTTGACTCTTAACACAGCCAAAGAGACCGCTAGGCGGGGGAGGTTCACGCAGCAGCTTTGGGAGAGTGGTCGAGACGAGGAGGTGAAAGTAGGAGGGGAAGTACAGGCGGCATATAGTTTTGCATAAACGTCCTATCTGGATGCAGGTAAATATGCAGAAAGATGGGCGGAACCATAGGGGAACAGCAGGGGCCTGTCCCACGGCTTCGCAAAAAATGCCAAGTGTTATATATGTATATATATATATATATATATATTAAGTTTCAAACGCGGTTTATTTTCGACTGCATTTTACAAAGTTAAAATCGTTACGACATTAACAAATGTTAAAATAATAAAATTAGTCATTATCATTTAATCGCTTCTACTGTATTAAAGTTATATTGTTTTTACAAAGACACCTTTGACACATTTCATTACAAATTTGTTTAAGAAATAATAATAATATTAATAATGTATTTGATGCTTGAACTCCTGTAGACTGCTCAGCGCCATATGCGTTTTAGGTATATATGTAGGGGCAGTAATAGTACAAAAATGACAAAAAAAGCAATAATAATAATTGTATTCTTCCTATGTGCATACATATTAGTGAGCAACAATTTTGTGCAAAATTTTGCAGACGATATGGAAGAGTTGGTAGACTATATGCCAGCAATCCAAGGCTGTCGGCGTGTTGAAGAGTTCCACTGTCTCAACCGGATTGAGGAAGGAACTTATGGCGTCGTATACCGCGCCAAAGACAAGCAAACAAGTAAGCCTTTTCGTCTACTATAATATTCGTAATAAACAGTCAACTTTTGGTTGTCTAATAGTAAGGAAAATTGCATGGCTACAGTGTTATATATATATACGTGGGTCTGACAATAGATGACCGCGCGAGTCACTTATAGTTGACCCTGGTTTGGATATAAATTAGATTAATGAAATATATGTATATACAGGGTGTTTCGCCCCTTGTTCAGTTGGCCACGCATAATTTTTTGCCGAGTTGTATTAGACCCCAAAATATGTTGGTCGAATTCTGGAACACCTTGTGCTAAGGTTGCTTGCTTATGCTTATGTCGCTATATATATATATATATATATATATATATATATATATATATATATATATAACAATAAGACAAAATAATAAGCGTGTAATTGATTTGTGGGGAATAATCTTGCCACGTTTACAGATGAAATTGTTGCGCTGAAACGTCTCAAAATGGAGAAGGAAAAGGAAGGATTTCCAATCACTTCGCTTCGTGAGATCCGGACTCTGCTGAAGGCTCAACACCCGAATATAGTGACTGTGAGGGTATGTATTTCAGCATTATTTTTTATATTTGTTTGCTATTATTTACATTTGCCTAATAGTTGGTATACTAAGAGAATGCAATTCGCAAATTTATTTTTAGATCGAGTGATGTATATCTAGAAACATCTAGTATTATTATTAATAGAATAATACTGCAAACTGTAAACAGTGACACTATATATATATATATATATATATATATATATATATATAAAAAAGATTAACTGATATTTGCAATTCCTACGTGCACTTTTTTTTGCTTCACAGACATGACGGATTGGGTTTCATAGTTTCCAAAATTTCTTTGGTTTACTATGCATCCATATGAACAATATACATTTTTATTAATTTATGCTCATGTGACTACAGCATTGAATATTCTATGCAAGACTTTTTGAGCCGGATTTTAAGACCTATAGGAGAAAATCGTACTTGCATTGAATCAATATGGGTTTAGAGCCAACTTTTTAAGAGAGTAGTTTTTGCGGGAAGATTCTGTTGTGCATAACAGCATGTCTGGATGGAACATGGACATGGAAACCATTTATGAAAGAGACACTCCAGCCATTGAATAAAAAATGCCAATAATAATATGGTTTCAAAGGACACAGGGTTATTGAAGACTTTTGTTGTAGTATGGCAGGCAAATAATACATATTTATAGGTTGAAGGGGTTTGATGAATAAATTTGCCCCTTAAGAAACCAACTATATCAGGAGCTCTAATTATACTAAAGGCGGGGCTGAACACATCTTCTACCTGGCTTGATTTTATTTAACGCATGCTTTTTTGTGATGGGCAGGAAATCGTGGTAGGGAGCAACATGGATAAGATCTACATTGTAATGGACTACGTTGAGCACGACTTAAAGAGCCTTATGGAGACAATGAAGTCACCATTTCTCGTCGGTGAGGTGAAAACACTCATGTTGCAGCTTCTGCGCGCGGTGGCACACATGCATGACAATTGGATACTGCATAGAGACCTCAAGACGTCGAACCTGCTTCTCAGTCATAAGGGTATCCTGAAGGTGAGATTCGTAGCATTTCCTTTCTGTTTAAGTTCCTGTTCTCAATACATATGATTCGAATAAATATAATATGCTGTCTTTTAAAACCATATACGCGCAATACGGATAATCCACGTAATAATTTGTGGAAATCAGGGCCCTATTTACTCATCCCCCACTTTTAAGTTAGCCATGTATTGGATATTTATGCACGATTGAAATGTTAGGATGCTCGAAAAAATCGAGCAGGTACACCCCATCGTCGTCGTCGTTATCTAGTCGATAGCCTTCAGTTGTAACCGCTTGTTCTAAGCGGTTTGCAGTAAAGTTGAAACATTTATTGTACTACATAGTAATGAGAAAAATGTAAGAACAATGAGTTCTTAGGTGTTCTGTTGAAGACATTTTGTTGGGATTGCGTCCAAGCCGGCTGCGCGGATTGGAAATCTCTCTAAGGTACACGTTTCGTTTCGTTCCAACTCAGGTGGGCGATTTTGGCCTGGCACGGGAGTACGGCTCACCGCTTAAGCACTACACCTCTGTCGTCGTCACCCTCTGGTATCGCGCTCCTGAGCTATTGCTTGGCTCAAAAGACTACTCGTGCCCCATCGATGTGTGGAGTGTCGGTTGTATCTTCGGTGAACTACTTACCATGAAACCGTTGTTCCCGGGAAAAAGTACGTGCTCCTGTTTCTAGACGACAACTTCGTGGGTTGCTGTTGTTGTTTCTGTTATTATTAAATGCATTCGGCAAGATTCGGTGGGTGATTCTTGCCGTGAATCTGAATGTTGTAGTAGCCAATTGGCTGTTTTTACGTTTTGGTGCTGCTGGTTAGAAAGCCTAGAATGTGGCTGGTTAGAAGCCACGAATGTGTAAGATTAATTATAGTAGATTAATATTCTTATTTTGGTATTGTATGTTTATTCTGACTTCCGCAAACTCCTAGGAATCCCCAATTCTATTGGTACGACGTTACCAGATTTAAGATTGTTTTCTTAGCGAGATTGTTTTGAATACAATTTTGAAGGCTTTCCTGCGCAAAGGTTTTTGTGCAAACGCGGCTACTGTTTATCCACAAGCAAAAAGCACAATTGTTCAGGACATGCGTGCCTATTGCCTATGCTAGTCATAAAAATATTGACTTTTTGAACTTTCATGGCTACTACTAAAGATCTATCAGCTACCCTCCTTTCCTGGATTGAAGTACATGTTGACACATCTGTTGTGCGACTCGTACGACGAATAAAGTTAAAAATCCGAAAGAGATTTCTCAAGGAAGAGGAGTAACAAAAACGGATGGTATCATATGATCCACGTATTCCATACATTTATTTTTTAGACATTGTAGTCAGGTCAAGAGAGGGAGACGACACATTTACTATAGTCCAACAACATAGAGCTGCTGACATCCATTAAATGTGTGATTATTTGCTTCTGCTGTTGTTGCTAACTTTGAAGGCGAGGTCGATCAGTTGAATCGCATCTTCAAAGAGCTCGGGACGCCTTCAGAGAAGATCTGGCCGGGCTATAACGATCTGCCGATGGTGAAGCGAGTTTCTTTCGATCAACAGCCGTACAACGTTCTTCGGAAACGGATCACCGAATCGCTGCTGTCGACAACAGGTTTTGCCTTGCTCAATATGCTACTGGCCTACTGTCCGGCACGGCGGGTTACGGCCGAGGACGCGCTCCAGCACGAGTGGTTCACCGAGAAGCCCGATCCCGTTGAGCCGGACATGTTTCCCACGTGGCCGGCCAAATCGGAAGGTGGCGGTGGTGGCGGACGTAAGGCTCAGTCGCCGAAACCGCCCTCTGGCGGACAGCAGTACTCGAAAACGCTACTTGTAAGTTGACTTGATTTTCTCTACACTCGAATGCAAGTGGGTGCAGCTAGTACAATCGTTTGCGCTCAAACGATGGAAGGCTATATATATATATATATATATATATATATATATATTTATATATAATCTTTCAAAGCGTTTTGTTCCCTTGAAAAGAGCTCTCCCGCTCGCTGTAATATGCTTGTGCTACCTGCTTTTTCACTCTTCGAAATTGTTTTTTAACACGTCTTTTGGAATCGAGTTGGTTGAATTTTCCTTTATAGCCTCGAAACGTTGTCTCGTTAAACGTTTTGTTTATTGGTGGAAATAGGAAAGGCCGCAAGGCGCCAGGTCTGGCAATTAGAGAGATTGCGGAAATATAGAAATCGAATTTTTCTTCAAATAATTCGAAATTCAGTAACGAGGTGTGGGGACATTCGAGACTGCTTGAGTGATGCAGATTCGTTGCTCATCCATGTCCGGCTTCTTAAAAATTGCCGAAACTCGTTTTCTTCACTTCTTTAAAATGAACTCAAGTAATAAACGTCGCTACCGCGAATGTTGCAAAATTTGGCCTGTGTGTAGCTGAAGAATAGAGCCGACAAATTTTAGTAGTTTTAATCTGGCAGCAAACTTTAGAGTATTACAAACTTGTACTATAAACCGCGTATGCATATATATATATATATACGATGGGGTGTGGGGTGAAGGGAGATGGCCGGCCACTTAGGTAACACAAGCCGCGGATGGATTCCGTTGAAAATGTTTGGGCAAATAAAATAAATGTATCTGTTTAATATCTAAAAATAATATCTGTACATATATATCGACCTCATTTGTTGAATTCGCGAGGTCCGACAATAATTTGTATATATATATTTTTTTTTTAAAGATTCGTTTCTATATGCTCTCAACCTATATTTCTTTAATCTGACTCTTTATTTGAAATTGAATTGTTTGAGAATATTTGAGATCTTATTGTTCGAGGACGGTGAAAGGGTAAAATAGGACGCGCACGCAAGACTATGTTGGTGTAAATGCATGTGCATATCGAGCAGATGTTTGTATCGACTATATATATATTTATATACTGACGCTTTAAATCTCACATCTCTAAACATAATATGTGCTATTACAGGATGACGAGACCGGCTTCCGGATGACCTCAAGTAATAAAGGAGTCTCGTATAAAGGCACGGGATTCTCTCTCAAGTTTTAATATCAAATTGAACCGATTTGTCACATAAAGACTGAATTCGGATGCCATCGGCGATGAGAGCGGAATAACCGAGCCGTACGAGACTCTGAACTCCAGAGCAGAGCTGCGTGGACCAACAGCAGCAGTAAATATGACTTCTCCTTACGTGAAGACTTTCTCTTGCTGTAAATTAAGTTGTCAATACGCATATAAGAAAAATAGTAATAGTAATACATATGATTTATATTGTAATAATGTAACATTGAATGCAATTCGATATTTCTGAAATAAAACTGCTCAGCAGCGTTGTATATTATGCTAGTGGTATAAATGCAGCCTTATGTCTTTTTGTGCTGGAATGTGATTCCAACATATATGCAGATATTGTATTAAAGAGTGTGTTTCAATCTGTGCATTCTGACAACATTCTGCAGTTACCGAAAGATTCTCTCTTTGACGACCAGGAAGATGTAAATGTCGTACGGCATATGTAAATATAAAAAATATCAAAATGTAAATAAGTATTCGATTTTTTTTTGCTTTTATAATATATATATATATATATATATATATATATAAACTTCATTTATTATTTAATGTTATGGTAAAGTATTCGAATTAAAGTGACATTTTACGGAAAAAGGCACGTTACGTGTTTGCAACCAAGTGCAAAGAGCGATAAAAATGAGGCTATTCTGATATATAAAGTGCAAGTAGAAAAACAAAACCCAAGTGACTCCTCCGTGACTTCCTCGTTGCACTTCTAAACAAATGATTTAAATGTTGTGTCAAACATAAGCGTCCAGTTTACAGAGGGCAGTTCTGCACACTAGCAGCACACTAACTTCTACTGGAGAAGATTTTAGGGTCAAGGCCACGTAAGCCTAGAGGCTAAAGCAAAATGTTGTGAAGGGTTCGGCACATGTGCCATATGTGCCTAGATTGCTGCAATAGTGGGTACTCAGTCAATGATATGATTAGCACTAAGGTTTAAACGCAAGCCGTTGGAAACCTCCATAATTCTGCCTTGAAATCATTGTAATAAAACACATGTTTATAGATAAGTAGTAAAATATCGTCGAGCTAACTGCGTAAGAAAAATAGCTCTCTGACAGGTATCGAGATGGTAGATAGGGCACGGCTGGTTACATAAACAGCACACACAGCCGACATCAGGATCGTGGAAGCTTTTTCGATGGCAGAGTTAATGGTGAAACCCGTGAAGTGAATAGCGGGTCACGAGATGTCGGTTGGGTTGTAGTGGTCTCTGCCAGTTCTGTGTGACCATTGCTGGCGAATTAAAGAAGCTTCCGGGAACTGCTCGAACTTTCTTCATAAAGTTTTCTCTAAACTGAATAAGAGCAGCGGTTTCTGAGAGACGGAATCTAGTTACTAGATATTCTACAAGTGGTTGAGTAGAAGTCATTAGGTAAACTAGACGGTTTTTCGCATTTCCGTGGCAACCCAATGGCTAGCTTAAAAAACGTAGGCTTAACCTTATCTAGTTTTTCTAGCTGTGATAGGCTGAGGTGTTCCCATATGACCTGGATGCCGTAGGCCGCCACCGAAGCAACTTTCAGGTCAAAAAGTGCTTTGAGTGTGGTCAGGGATAATTGTTGGGGCTTTTCGATTGTAGACATCGCGACTAGACTTTTTCTAGTTCGTTCGGCGATGTGTTGTCCAAAGGTTGTGCCCTTCATCGAAAAGTTAACCCCAAGGTAACAGAAGGTGTTAACGAACTCGACTGCACCAGTACTGAGTTTCAAACGATCGGACCGAGCAAGCGGTCCCCCAGGTCTAAATTTGATAGCTTTTGTTTTTTCGGCGTTAATCTTAAGGCCGTTGTTCTCGCAATACCCCTCCAGGGTGCGTATGCTTCGCTGCAACTCCAACTTGTCACGACTGTACATGACGATATCGTCAGCATATAGTATGATGCCGACCGTATCGTGTTCTTTGTGAATTATTAGCGGCAGATCGCTGAGAAGGGTAGAAAAAAGCAGTGGGCTAAGATTATCACCTTGAGCATAACCTGTGGTCTGGATAACGGGCTCATGCTCACAGATCGAATCGTCAAGGATTATCGGGTTTGCTTGAAGAATGCTGGCGATTAGGGTTAGTGTCTTGGGGCCAATACCTGCATTGGCGAGCTTCTGGAGTACAATATTTCGCGGAGCAGTGTCAAAAGCGGCCTTCAAATCGACAAATAAGGCATATAGAAACCTTCCCCTTGACTTATGAAGTTCCAGGCTTCTTTTCACTTCGGATAATAACTTCGTACATGCTGTTATGACCGACTTTCCTTGACGGAATCCATGCTGTTCTTGTGGTATTATGTTACGGTGATGAAAGAATATAGAAAGGCGTTTTGTGAGCACCGATGCCAAAATCTTATAAATACAACTCTTCTTGGCAATGCCCCTCCAGGATCGGACATCAGTGGGATCACCCTTTCCTTTTGGGATGACCCTAAGGATGCACTCCCTCCATGCTTCTGGGACATAGCCCTCATCTAAACATCTATTGAATATTGCAAGGAGAATAGGCCAAATATAAGGGGTGTCCTTGAGGTGTTCGTTTCGGACAAGGTCGGGACCGAAAGCTTTATTCCTTTTAGCTTGGCCAATAGCCTCTAGAACCTCGCTGTAGCTGACGGGTGCTTCTAGAGAAGCTACTAGAGCCTTCTCAAATTCCTCGTTAGGTTCTGCTGCAACTGGGATTTCCCGGGGCACTGTATTGGTAGAGGCAAACATGCCCTCGAAATGTTCACGAAGCACATCTCCAGGAATTGTACAACTGCGGCACACTCGCACTGTCTGAGCGGCGAGTTAGGGTCGTTCCTGTGCTTCCATCAGTAACCGTTGTTCCTGTTGTATGAAGAAATCTTCCTTTTTTGTTGACGTAAGGGACCGATATTTTTTGCGCAAGTCTTTTTTTAAGCGTTCCGAGTTGACCGATCTGTCCTCGATGCTGATAGCAGACTTAGCAAATGTTGGTGAAGTTCATAACATTCCCGATCAAACCATGCGGCCGATTTCCGTTTGAAATTCTGCGATTTGCTGGCTGACTCCACCACTACCGTTGAAAGAAAGTCAACGACATAAGATAGCGGCTTGGACTCAATGGATTGAGGATCCCACTTCGCGAGGCTCTCTAGGAGCAACTTAAGATTGATTTTCCTAGAGACACCTTGCCTGCTAGAAGTTGTAGCTGGCGTTGTCAACGAAACATCAATAGAGACGGGCACGTGTTTCTTGAGACCTGTAACCGTCAGATATTCATACCCTTTGAACACCACATTATCTTTCGAAAATGAAGTCGCATATATGTCAATTGTCGACGTCCCGGGACGAGCTTGCGAGCTGTTGGGTGTTGGTCCACGCGAGTCCTCAAAGAAGGTGGGAGTTTGTGGGTCACTACATACCCAGAGACCGTACTGATGGAGAACATCGATGAGTGCAGATGTTCTCGGAGACGATATATCAAGGCGGCAATTGAGGTCGGCAGCAAGTATGACTGGTTGATTAATTGGCACTCTTGAGAACGTAGAACAAATTTTCTCTACAAGGTCTTCGGTCGAGTCTGCGGTACTGCTTCTACTGTTACTACTATACATTGCCACAATTATAAACTGACGCGTGTCTATGACCACAGTATCATCCTCTGCTAATACCAGCCTAACATTTTTAAAATGCCGGCTTAGCAATACAGAAACACCACCCGTTGGCCTTCCGGCTTCGTGGGCAGTGGCTGGGCAGTGGTATTCATAAAACCCCTGAACATCAAATTGTTTCGTAGCAAATGTTTCCGTCAGTACTATTACATCTAGATTTTGAAAACTGCCGCTAGATATAAAATCCATCACCGAACCTACGCCCTCGATGTTCCATTGTGTGATGCGAAGCGTCGTCCTATTACTGGTGGAACGCGGGGGCGCTTGGCCTGAGATAATATAATTCTGCCTTGAAATGAGGAGCTAACGGTTCCTGCTTGCAAAAATCATCACTTCACCTCCATGCTGGCTACGTCTGTGCGTACGACTTTGATCCAGTAGTAGGCCAAACCTCGGTAGCGTGCGCTGTTAAGCCTACCCGCGCGTTGATACGCTATTTATTTGAGAGCATGGGAAGATAATAATATAACGAAGATAAATTGGGTTGCAATCGCGGTTAGCGTTCAAGATGATATGATGTATGCTAGATTAGATAAAGCAAAGCAAGATTAAACTGATATAGTTCCTGCTCGACCACCTATGTTATTTGTACACGTTAGAGTATATGCATATATTTAGAAGCACTTTATTGCCTGCTGTTACATGCTTTGGCATGAATGCAGCAGATGTCTGTTTGTTGCCAATAAAGTAGGTGTATATAGACATGTAAATATACTGTAGTGACATAGACTTTAGATGTAAACACAACAGAAATAAGCCAGGTATTTGCCATTACTAGCGTAGAAATGTTTATTTCGGAGTTCAACAAGTTCCGGGACACTGAGTCGGAGATTACGTCTCACTTTGTTGCTGATCAATATACATTAACGATATCTGTGAACAGCCTACTAAATGTGTATGCGTTGTTATTTGCCGTGACTGGCTTCTTCAAGCAGATACGCTCCGGTGTTTTCGTTCACATTATCGCTATATCAACATCTGAATTGGCCAATTGGTATCGTCCCTGTCTGCCGACCTCTGCCTTCTTCTTCTTGTTCTTAACTGCCGCGCGCTACCTTTAAGCACTTGGGTTGTCTGTCTTGTACAGATATTCTAGTTAGGCACCAAGCAGTACCACGTTTGCGTTGCTTACGCAAATTACGGTTCGAAATCATTGCGAACTTCTCGGATCTTTTCACTATAGGAGCGGCAATATGATTAACATAGTACAGCTAACGCCCCGTATCTTTTCGTAGTGACCTTATCAAGTAAGTAGTGGTAGCATACGTCTACGTAACAAACACAAACAAGCCGAAAGCATATTCCGTATTACGCGATACACTATCTTATCATGGAAATAATAGTAGTATACATAAATATGTATATACAAGTATGCATATACATTATATTTATTTATGCATGTATATATATATATATATATATACGCACATGAATGTATATGCTCATATGCTTGTATATATGCATATATCTATATATATATATATATATATATATATATATAAACACACATTTTTGTATATGCTCATATGTTTGTATATATGCATATATGTATATATATATATATATATATATATATACATATATGCATATATATATATATATATATACACATTTTTGTATATGCTCATATGTTTGTATATATGCATATATGTATATATATATACATATATATGCACACATTTTTATATATGCTCATATGCTTGCATATATGTATGTATATATATATATATATATATATGTATGTAGCTCCTTTCCCGATGTCTACATAAGATTTGCGCCGCTTCCGTTCGACCGAAATAAAACATGATTTAGCTGAAGCGTCCGCTTTTCGGATTCAACCTCCCCTAGTCGATAATGTACGCGTACAGTGGGAAATAAATAATGTGTATTAAATGTGACTTTCCTCTACAGGAGCGTTGTGGAGAGAGAGTACTTGGAGTATATCTAAGTAGACACGCTTCTGCTCGTTGTTATCTAAGTCATTATTGTTGTTGTTATATGTCATTATTGCCGGTTCTTTCATGTTGATTTCGCTAATAGCTGCAGTATGTGACTTCGGCTTCGTTCGAATACATCCAGCCGATCATTAGCATAGCCTCGCCGGGCGTTCGGCACTTCCGTTGGCTGACTGGCAAGTTTTCAGTAGGCAAGTTAGAGTTGATGTTTACTGAATGCCTCGTTGAAGATTGTCTTGAGATTGCTTTGAAGAAACGTCTTGAGCGTGCCTCGAGAGATCATTGTGCCCAAGTTACCGATCTGAGAAGCGACTGCGGAGAACGGTTGAACGCCGTCAACCCGCACCCAGATGCCGCCCAGCTCCGTCACTCGCACCGAGTCCACCTAAGTGAGTAGTACCACATTTAGTTCATACACAACCGCCGCTTACGTGGTCTGCTAAGGAAAAGGTGGCCTCTCCGCATGGGCAACGTTATGCTGCTATAATAAGACAAACGGCATAGTCTATAAGATGGGTATTTCTAGGCGATGCCATACAATTCTGATGGGGTGGGGAGGAATCCGGCGAATTAGTGGTTTAGTAATTCCCACTAGCCGCTGTTTGCTTGCAGCGACGCATGTGCATCATGCATTCCGAAACCACTCATGTGAAAAGCTAAGAATTGTTAGCGTAGATAGCATGCATAACAGGCTGTGTGCAACAGTTTAAATTATATAGTGATAGTCGAATTTGCCGATATACAGAGGTGCGGCTAGAACTGTATTACTCAAACAAAGAGGCATATACCTGGAATGCGTTCAATGTAAGTTCTCAGGCGTACATGTTCTAAAGTTGAATTCATGTGATATTTGTGGAGTAGCAATGAGGCTTTGCGACATCTCGAGGCAATATATATATATAGGAGGAGGGTCAGTTCTTAGTTTTTGGTATATGCTAATAGCCTTTAGACAATTTAAGGCAGTTAAGCCGTGACTGGTTAGCGGCTTAGGCTAAATACAGCTAATACGTCATACGTAGTAGAGTGAATTCGTATATCAGTGACAACTAGTGTTGTTATTGCTTTAGCGTCGGGGGGACGCCACATCACGACCTCTCTCTGCGTGGCTACCGCTATTCTATGTCTTAGAAATATTTCCATTGGTAGTTGTATTAATAGAACTGGCTCATATGAGATGAGTACTCACCGTGAACGACACCGCCTTGTTCTGGTTGAGAGGCGCACTCAGCAGCACTTCCGTGGTGATTCTGTCGGCAAATGTCCAGAAGCCTCCCGTTAGGAAACTGATACCGGCGAAGTTCCACATATAGTGTACCTGTAAGACGAGGCACAATCGAATTTTTATGATGACGGCCCGTACACGTGTGGAGAGAGGGGGGAGACAGAGGGGGGAATGGGTCTAGAACTCACGACTCGAAGCGTACCGAGAACCAATTAGCGCACAGCCGGTTGCACAACGAGATCTCAGCAAAGCGCTCCACGGAAAAAGTACAAGAAATTTAAAGTCCAAAAGCCGAAACAATGCCTGAATGAATCAGACGCCAGGGTTGGTTTGTCGTTTTGACATAGCGCTATGACAACGACATTCGTTGATAGGAATGTCAATAGGAATAGTAACACTTTTGTTAATTTTAATATTAATTGTGCGCATCATGATTTTGCTGCAGAATAATGTTGTTGATGTTGTTACTGTTCTTGACCATACGAAAGGCTAACATCGAATGCAGATCAGGCAGATCAGTGATGCGGTGCCAGAAAAATGTGTTTCTGATTTCCGAGAGATGTCAATTCGAAGTACTACGAGCGAGTAGTTACAATTGCAGTTGAATTCACTCGCATCCGAACGTCCAACATTTTGCCAAACCAGAACGGTCCTTCGCTTCCGTTCTTTGGCAAGATATTTACTACATGTAAATATATATGTATACACGAGAGTGTGGCAGCCGAGTACACGTGCGTCATCTTGCCATAACGATGTGTGTGTCTTTCTCTCTCTCTCTCTCTCTCTCTCCCTCTTCTCGCTCGGTCGCATGCTTTTGATACATTTTGCCTTCATCGCTGCTTTCGGTTGTCACTGCTCCTTAAACATCGTCACGCTGCTGCCTTTTGAGCATCATTAACGAGCATAATAATGATCATGTTGAAGATGTGGTGACCACCGACAACAGAGATTAGGCGACGTGGCCGGAGACTGTTCTTGCCTTCATTGTTGACGCTGCTGTCATTCATGGCATATATATATATAAAAAAAAAGGCCGATTGCCAGCCAGCTGGGTGACCACTTGTTTGAAGTCACAAAAACTCGACTTCGTCTCAAACTAGCCCCACCCACCCCCCCCCCCCCCCGCCCGGCAACATTAGTCATGGTATAGTATTTGCAATCAAAGTACAAGAGAATGAAGTAGCAATATGAACGGTAATATCAATAGTGATAGTAGTAGTAATCTGCTGTTTGTCTTCGAACGGAACAAATGTGTTTAACGTACAAAGACGTACAGCTCTCACGCTGTTGTGTGGCATGCTCGCTTTTGGCCGGTTCTACGCCTAAACGCTGCCAAGACTTCGTTTTCCTGCGGCGGTGTCGGTGCCCGTATGTATGCGGTCTGTTTGCGTCTGCTTGTACTGCATCTGCGTGTCTGAAGTAAAGTTTTCGGGCTGACCCTCAGCCAAGATTTAACGTCCACGGAACTGTTTTTCACATTGCTTCATAGACGGACCCCCATAAATACAAATGTGCAACGGTGGGGCTCGAATCCGCGCACCTATATGTCTCCTCCGATTGCGAGGCGCAGACCTAAGCCACCACGCCACCGGGCCCGACGGACGGAGTTAACTTGCCTTTCTTTGCTAAGCGATTTGCCACCACGAAGTGTTTTTTTTTAAAAGGGACTAACTGGAAAGCTCAGCTGCAAATGTGGGCTCCAAGCCTCCACTAAAAACCAGCCATGTCCCCATCCCCACACTCAACTGGACACTACGTAAGCAATACTTCAAACAGTAGTGCTGACTTCTCGCACGACTGTTAATCGCCTCTATGGCCGGGCATTTCTCTCTTTCGTTCCTTCGCTTTTCCCACCTAGGTTTCTTTCCCCACACGTGCTGCACGAGGCGCAAGTCCTTCAACCCAGCTTATATAGGGCTCAATTGGCCATCAGGCGTACCGGCTGAAACACGCCCCCCTTTGAGACCAAGGTCGCTGGGCAGACCCTGGGCATAATCCCGGATTCCTGGGTATCCGCAAACGAGTCACATGACATTTTATAGCCAAGCCACCTAGTCCGCTGGCAAGCCAGAAGGCGGCGTTTAGCTGCTAATTTAAACTGTTAGCGGAGCCTAGCAGACTAATTTCAAATTCTATTTTTTAATGGAACGTTTTTATTGCCTAATAGCGACATGCTGATGGTGATAGAGGCAGCATCGAAAAAGGCTACGACTTTTTCAGAATCCAACAGTCCGCTAGGAGGCGTAAGTCAATTTAGAACACACTTCTTTTACTTGTATAAGATGATGCGATACGGTACATTACGGAGGGCACCGCCTCAACTAACATCGAGGATTCCCTGCGCCAGACCATCGACGGACATGGACGGGCCTATAAAGGTCGACAGCCTAAAACAGAGACTCCTGGGATGGCACTCATCCGATAGTCGCAAGATCCTGAACAAGCGGGTACAACTGCGATGGTCCTCGTGCGCCATCAGGGGTGGATCACCGTGGCGACCTGCGGCGGGGTCCACGGTGGGATATACGCACTGCTTGCGCACCTCCGAGGCAAAGGGCAGCGTATGCTGTGTCACAGGTGCGGGAACTGGGGCGCCTCTCCAAAGAGAAAACCACACCTGTCTGCTATCATTGTGACGTTGCCCAAAATGCAAAAGGAAAATAGAAGAAGTCCGCCGTGGCCGTCCCCTAACATCTGACCGGCGCCCGTATCCCCCGTCACAATAGTCTCGGTCCCCGATGCGGTGCCATTCACTCACATCCTGGGGGCCAACCTAGCATCGCTGAAAAGTCCGATGAGTACACCGCGATGTCCAAGAACCAACGCAAGAGGAGTCAACGGCTACTAACATTAGGAGTGTGGACTCTTGCCTTTCTCACTCGAATGGCACAAGGGATACTGCCGGGTTTCTTGTTGACGGTTATTAATTCCTTTGGCGACCCAGAGGTTTGGACTCGCGCTTAAAGGTCGTTACAAATATAACAGCAGTTAATTGCCGTAGTAGTTGTAGTAGTAGTCGTTCATATCGCCACCCATGCAGCGTGTAACTTCACAACCCCATAATCGTCCTATTCTCACCGTCGTTACGATATTCATCATGTTCATTAATTAGTATGTAATCTTAATCATCCTCACCCCCTCCCTCCACATCATCATCGTCGTCGCTATGAAATGTCATCAACGTATTCGTTACTTTGTTCATTGGTAGACTTAACCGTCAGAAGAACAACAAAGCGCACCGACGTGCATGAGCAGGATGAAACGCTATATTACTAGAGATTTCTCCTTTCTACCTCTAGATAAGCGAGCTGCATGCGTTTATGATTGACGCCTTCGGGCAGCGGCCAACCGCCGAGTCATTTCGAGGACATATGTCGCCTGTCGGTTGCCCTGCCGCGAGGTTGCTGTGTTGTGGCCTCTCTCTGATTTCGGCCGTCTGTCCGTGAGAGAAGCCGTCTGTCCACGCGCACATGAAGCGTGTACGACACGCCCTGACGACACACGTGCGCCATTTGGCGGCTTCTCGGTATTGGTATCGCGTGACATAATGTTGATGGTTACTGCGTTAGTTAGCCTCAACTAAAATGACGTCGCCGGTGAAGCTCGAGCATGACCGATCATCACGCTGACGGCGATGATGATGATGATGATGGGGCCTTCGATTCCTCCTCCCCAACCGCTCTCCACGCCCTGACATCATAACTATTCGGCTGCTTTTACGATCGCGTTTGTTAGGCAATGTTAGTTGGCATCGAACAGAAGCCTACTAGGACTGTTGTTGCTATTGCTGCTGCTGCTGTTGTCGTCGATGTTGTTATTGCTGTTGTTTTCGGTGTAGTTGTTACTCGTATTGTAGTTGTTGTGGTTGTTGTTCATTACTCAGTCACTGTAACCAAGGCTTTTTTTAGGTATACGGCAATCTATTGGCCCTGATCTGTTTCGACTTTTCTTGGTGCTGTTTTGTATTTAATTTATGCGTGAAACGGGTGTTTTCTATAATTCTAGTTCATTCATGGAGTAAGCATATATGTATTCAACTCATAATGGGTGTAAGCTTATTTAACTCATACATAGGTGTACATACATTTTTTTATAAGTGCGTTTTATTAATAGCATGTGCGATGACCATAACTTCATTTGTTTTTCCGTAAGGCTATTGCCCGTGTACGGTTTTGCACTGATATACGTTTATATACATTGCGCATCTCCAATATGTTTCAACGTACCTTGGTACTATTAAACGCGAGTAGCAAGGTTAACAAGGCCTTCTCGCCTTGTTGATCGCAGAAGATAGACGCAGGGTGCCGCAGTCTGAAATTGTGCAGATTAAAGATTTTCCCATCGTACAACCGCGATACCTGAAAAATCATAACATATATTTTTACACAGCAGATACAAACAGGCATATATATATAATATATATATATATATATACGTGGGCTAATCTACCACGTTGATTCGACTTTATAATGTATTTTAGGTTATGTGAATACTAAAGCAGAGGGAGGTTGGCTAACATAAATGAAAACAAATTATATATATATATATATATATTACATGTCTAAAAAAACGTGCACACAGAATGGCCAAGTATAAAAACGTCAGTATTCGTATTGCTTACATAGAGCAGTGTGACTTCAGGCAAAATGGACACACAGTCTTGAGTCAATCTAAGCGGCAAAGTTTACGTTTGAAGACTGTATCTAAATACAGGATAGGGCGGCTGCATACGTGTGTAACGTCTAGTATCCAGCAAGTCCCTGTTTCAAGTAAAATGTAAACAAATACAGCCATGGCCGACCGAAAACCTGCGTCTAAGGAAGTTCAGCAAAGGTCCGCTATTATTCTCGCTTTTTGCACATAAGAGTACCCTAATGAGAACTCCAGAACGAAGTAAGGCAGTACAAAATTACATTTTAGACTTCTGCGCTGATTGCCGTACGATCATTAGTTGAAATGTTCTCGAGAACCTATATATATATATATATATATATACAAGAAGAATGGTATGCCATCTTCACAGGCTCACAGGGGTCATTCTTCACTTCGCTAGCTCATCCCGGACATATAAAGTGCATAGACCGCCCGGCAGGGGAAATGAACCGTTTCTTTACGCAGTGTCTCACTGGCCACGGTAACTTTCAAAGCTATCTCTTTCGTATAGGCAATGCTCCCTCGGAAACCCGCTGAACTGTGTGGACGGCATCGACGCTGACCCCGAGCACACTCCCTTGAAGTGCAAGGGCCAGGAGCAGGCAAGCACAACCGCCATAGCGCTGGTGTGATTGAGATGGAAAGACAGAGATGAAGAAAAACCGAGGAGTCGGAACACCAGACCCACCGAGAAGTAACATGAGGATGTTTGTGAAGTACATATGAAGCACAGCATCAGCAGGGTGGCTGGGCGAGGAAATGGCAACCGCAGCGATGAAAAAGAAATCCGACCTCGGCAGGTACTGAAGGGAACGAATAGCGCTTGCAACATCAACAGATGGTGTGGCTTGTAATCAAACAAGTTTGCAGGTGTTGGGACAAGCACGTCGGACCGGTGGGGCAAACCCGTGAGTGACCTCGGCCAAATGATCCAGTAGGCGCTCGCCACTTCTCCTAATGGCCTATAGTACTGTTCTATGGATATCAGGGCAATAATAGAGAGTGAAGCTTAAGGGGGAAATTGTGTGTTTAGTGGGTAGGGGTCCTGGCAAACCAAGAGGGGAAACACCTGGCAGTGCGTGAAAGCATTCACCCCCCTCCACAAAAAAATATATACCTGAAGACTGAATAGCTGCCCTTGAGCTTGCATTCACAACTGTTCCTGATGGTGAAAAAAAATGAACGCGATTGGCGACGCTCGCATTGATGTTAGCACGTTTATATAATCTTACTTATATAAAATAAACGGTCAAAAACAACAGCGAAGGTATCCCACAACGTGCATCATCATTGGCGTCTTTGCGTCTTGGTCTGTGCCTGAATCAGACTATGTTCCAAAACTATGTTGTGACTTATAACCTGACCGCCGAAAGCTCTAATACAAAATGCGTATCACTTAAGCTTTATTGCTAGCATATAATTTAATGCAAATTCGTTGATTCTCAATTTCCAAAAAGATCGCCGACATGAGGCTTCTCTTTGGACGCTCATAACAGAACGGCGTCTCGAGCAGTCGTTTTTAGGCTTGGAGCGTTTGCTCGTCAACAACGACAACACTATCGATAAAAAAAACGTTGGACACCAGGTCATTAAGCATTGGTTTTTACACTAAATTTCTTTTACATAGTTGTATACACATGTTAGCTACACTTACGCGTCGTATGTCGTCCTCCATCCTGTAAGGACCTTCCTCTTCCATCGTTTTGCGGACATTGCTCAGAACAGCGTCGGTGTAATGCTCCTGCTTGAGTGGATCTTGGCAGAGCTCGCCTAGAGACACCTTGGGTGTCTCTGCAATACAGTGAATGGAGTTGGTCACATTAGCTATGCATGATTAACGTTTGCCGATGCTTTGTGACTATAAATGTCGAAGTAGGCAGATATCGTTAGAACATCAGTAATTCGTTACCGCGTTTCACGAATGCAAACTGCAATAGCGTGTTTCGTTTTACTACTATTGATGTATTATGTATTTAGTTATTGTATTTAATTCATAGAAATGTTGAAACGTCCTATCGTATTGACAGTAACAAAAAGGCCTGAATGTAAAACTTCATGACATCAGCATGAAACAAACTCACTGGACAAACTGGCGTACACCGACATCGTGATCCATTAACTCTTATAACGGAGCAAGGTCGTATATCCTCCTCCTCGTTTATAATATCTAATTTAAGCTTAAATGAATCTGCGTCTGCTAATATTTGAAAGTCAATTAAAACTGTATTCTCTATAGTAAATTGTAAATTATTTGACTGTTATTAATTTAATGTTATACATTAATGATGAAATTAAAGTATGTGTGCCACAATTTGTTAGAAGCCAAACAGCTACTAAAGTGGCGGCGTGGTCTAGGGAGCTCATGCGCTAATTATGGTTGTCATCTACCCCCGGGGTCCCGCCGGTGTGATCCCTGCTTTTGATCGAATTTTTTTTAAGCTCATTGAGAAGAGGTGATACGCTAAGAGGGGCCATGCTGTCACAATACATTTTTGTGGGAACCCTAGATTCATCACTATGCCCGCTTATGGTGCCGCTCTAAGTGTTCCTGATATAAAAGGCATGTGCTAGTAGGCTGGCAAGCCAAGCGAATATTAAATCTATATATCCGAACAAAGTCGAAATTTGCAAATTGGTCAGTCGTAACTTGGCCTTGGCAAATACAATGAAAAGTGAGGTATCCTTGGACTTCAAGGCATGTGTGCGGGGACGCAGTTGTTTAGAGTCTACTTAAAACAAATATAAGTTAACTAAGCGCTTGATTTATTTTGTAAAATAACAATTGTCCAATGTTACCGTCAGAATGTTAAATTTAATCGGGACCCTTTTCATCTAACAAGGTTCTGTCAGCTAAATATGGAGTGAGCGAAAGCATAATGGCAAAATAACCGTTTGATTAAGTGCAACTGTGTACAGCTATCTAAATTAGTATAATCACCACATTTTTACCGCCATATGTAGTACATTCCTCGAATGATGCTCACTTACAGAATAAAGATGGTACTATTAGGTAAGCTATTTATTACAACTGTTACGTTTGTTTGATCGCTTTTATAGTTGGAATTTTTATGTGGCAATTTGACCATAAACTGGTTGGTTGGCTACGAATTCAATATTTTTTTTCATAAGTCCTCATACACATTTGACTGAATTCAACAGAACTTTGCGAGTGACTCTATAACGCTGTATATATATATATATATATATATATATATATATATATATATATATATATATATATATATATATATTAGAGTGCTAACTGCACTAGCATTAATCGGCTCGCTTACCTGCTTGCGCAAATGCCACTTTTCGGCCAAACACATAAAAATGAGATTTCTCCTGGGTCATCCGTTATACACAACGTGCTTCGGAATGAGAGCCACAATTGACGATCACTTTTACAAGAGTCGCGTTTTGATCTTAGAACTTGGGTGGAGATGATGTTCAACTTATGGAAGTTGGTGAATGGTCACCGAGTTTGCAATGCACAGATTTTATTGAAAGCTAGTTGTACAAGGTTACGTTCACTGAATATTGTCACGCAATGTTAATGCAAATTCTGAAGGCGTCTCTATGGTACGTACCACTTGCCGTATTCCCTTGGGCAAGATCGCGCTGTATATATATATATATATATATATATATGGCAATTCTTCGAGCATGGCATGGATAAAGTTATGTGACGAGGCCAATCAAACGAAAAGTTATACTTACGAGGCAGTCCCGTAGCAACGACCGCAAGAAGGACGATCAAATGCCATAAAAACGAAGCCATCTGAAAGTGTCAATGACATAAATCATTAAAGGCGAACATAGTAAGACGACTCACTGACAACTGATTCGCTGATTAAACCTGAGATCAAACGGGGTCGATGTTGTAAGTTAGCACAGATTTGTTCAAAACTGTGTTCGCTCGGATTTGAATCTAACCCCTACACCCAGCTAGCCCATCTTGACCCATAATACACAGTTGTCATTGGATTTGGCAAGCTGTCTTCTCGATCTCAATCCCGATGTCGCGCCGAGAGAACGCGACTGTATGTGGGCAACTTCACTTCGGCTTCTTTCGGAGTACCGAATACCCGATGCTCGGTGGCATGCATTCATCTAGCTTATTATATATATATATATATATATATATATATATTGTGAACAATATCTACGTGTCTACAAAGTATTCCAACTAGAATTGTGTGCTAGGTGCTACAGAAGCGACTGCCTAAGCGACCGCTCAAGATTCGGCACAGACACACAGAAGCATCGACAAAGAATGTTTGTAGCGTAGCAGCGGATATTTGGTTCACCCTACGTTCGATGTGGGGTTCAATCTACTTGCAGTGGCATCGGAGTTAAGCTGCTGAATGCAATTCTGGGTTCGTTCAGCTTTCGGTCGCCAACTGAAGTACACCTCTACCGGACTGTTGTTGCTGCTGCTACTGACGCTGCTACAGGATGCTACATAAACACTACAGAGCTAACTAATACAGGATGCCACACAAACACCACAGAGCTAACAATTACAAAACGCGTGACATAAACACCACATGTAGATCAATAGACAAACACACCGAGGCCACCATCGCTTGTACTCTCTACACGCACAGCACAATGTTGCTACGGCGCCGTGCTAGACGCCTTGGTCGTAAACTCGACTATTAATCGATAGTAAAACACCACACAGTAGAACCCATATCAGACCCGCTGAACAGACGGACCGGACCGACTCCCCCCGCCGAATCTACGACGCAACGCAGCTCATCCGATTACCAGAAAAGAAACTTTTAAACCAAATAATCATCGGTTCCAAACTGTACGGCATATGGGCATTGGAGTCCTCTCACGTCGAGTCGATGTAGTGTTAACGGTTGTCGGCTTGTCTTTAAAAACGCACACAATGCTGTTTGCATGCAGCTATGATTCGGTAATATGCTATGCAAGTCGTATAATATATATGTAATGTATTGGACGTTACCGTGCGTGTACTGGCCAGGAGCTCGTATGTGTTTGCTGTCTGCGGAGGACGTAAAGAATACAAGACTCAACCGCGTTATTGTCCACCAATGCCAAGAACTACGGACCCGTAAGAAGTCAAATTTTCAAGGAGCTTGGAAAAAGACTGAACCATCACAAGGATCCTCGTTCTTGAGAGTTCCTACTGCAAGCGAGTATCGATCGAGCTTCAGCTTTGAAACGCGGGTCAGTCGAAGGGTCTCTTCCCTCCCGAAGGGTTCCCTGAGATCCACGTAGGATAGAGATGTTCCTAATACTTTGCTGATTAAATCATCTGTTGAACATTTCTGTAAGGTTATGTATGTATTAAGCGCTGTTGTATACTTGGCGTAATTGGCGCTGTATATAAGCGCTTTGTATACATACTGCAAATTGCCCGTTGCGTGTCCTAGAGAGGTAGACTGGTGGAGTCAGCGGCCATAATGTTGCCGCCACAAGGAGTGTGGCGCGTGGTGCATTTGCCTACGCCTCGCGACAATATGTGCGCGGTTCGAGCCCCATCGTTACACGTTTGTATTAATGGAGGTCCGTCTATGAAGCAATGCGAACGGCAGTCCCGTGGACGTTAAATCTAGGCTGGGGTCAGCCAGAAAAGTATTTTTTTAGGTATGTCAACATGGCTGGGTCTCGGTGCATCGAAGATATGCCACACGACGAGTGTGTCCAAGCCCGTAGGAGTCGGAGGATGGCCGAGAATTGAAAACAACCTCCTTACAAACTGCTTTCAATTCTGGAAATGTGGACTGTGTATGCTGAGTCAATTTCTGCGGCATGATGCGTAACACGATGCCGGCCTGGTTTCGTTTTTTGGGTCTGCAAAACTTAGACTAATTGCGATCCGTTTAGGCAGTGCTAATGTAGAAAATATATCTGAAAATATCTGTCGATATTTGTCTGGTAATTCACGGCAGTGAAACAGAGCACAAACAGCAAATCGCAGAATTGGCCGAAATCGCAGCTTTAACGGCAGCTTCACATGGAGACCGTACCTCGGGACTGCTTCTAGAGAATCAGAACTTTTTTTTCGTCTTACGTATTGGACTTCTAGGTAGCTGCTTGAATCGCTGTCTAGCGTAGCGCAAATAGTAGTACACCTCAGCCAGCGCTTTGGCATGTACGCCTTTCGTTGTTTAAATTTCCTTTCGTTGGACCGAGCTATGCTAAGTCACGATAAAAAGCTGCGTGCGTGTTTTACCAGCTTGACTTACGATATGCCAAAATAAGCCTCAGTGCTTTCAGCACTCCTTGATCGCTTGAAGCGCAGTGAAAAAACCTTTGGTGGGAGTTCTGCAGTATACCAATCGCTGCAGTCACTCTATCACCTTCTCCCAGTTCGATCGTCATTACGACGCCGCGTCTGGAGAAAACGATGGCGACTAGGCATAACCGTGAAAGAGAACTAGCCGTATTAAAGAGGACGACGACGACAGAAACACTATGAATTCCGTTGTCACACTAACGCGTATGCGACACATCACACAACCACGGTCCGGCTTGTGTGTGTCTGTGTTTTTTTTGAGGAGGTTTAGGGTTTAAAATACATTTACGTACGACTGAGAGAAAGCATAACAGGAGTTGGTTAGCCCCCTAACATGCCAATGCTCAGACAGTGTGGGACTCAGCCACCTAACGGCAAGTCTTGGCGCTTGACAAGAGTCGAGCCGAAGGATGAAGGCAATACCCACTAAAACCCTACATATATAGACGGCAGTGCCTACATATATGTATCCTCCTTAATATGACCCTCCGACCTGCGGGATCCTTAACGCAGAAGAGTAACTACACACAGGCGGCGAGGAAGTCTCGGAAATTTTAAATCTTTAGGTCCTGCTTGTCGAGTCGCGCCTTGGCAACAACTCTCGGACGCTTTCCACCATTTTCCTTCTTCCTGCCTCTTCCTTTGCTTTCATGGTCCGTTGAATAGGCTTTGCAGTCGCGTCCCAGTTTTTGACCGACGTAAGCATGTACGTGACTAGCTCTCCCAGCTTGTTCTTTCTGGGCAAGCCTCGTCTGGTCTCGGTCCATGCGGCGAATCGCAATACTGTATGTTCCGGAGTGTCCACCTCGTCACAGTACAAACATTGCGTTGTCTCAGCCTTCCCTATCCGATTTAAATACACATGGAAATCGCCGTGACCCGTAAGGACCTGGGTCAAGTGGTATGTGAGACGGCCCCCGGGACGATTCAATGTGTCTGTGTGCTTGTCACCCCCGAACTGTACTTATTATTAGCTATTAGGTAAGTTCTTCAAAGGGCCAGACATGAGATTTTTTCCCCGAACTTCATATAGATAGATGGGACTCCCCACGCAACTAGTTCCAGAGTCGCGTGGTTTCACCCACATTTCGTGCCCTTTCATGAAACTTCTCCGAGGCATTGTTGGGACATTGGGTTCCATTTCGGTGTGACCATTCTTAACAACGAATCCACATCGTGTTATAGCCTCGAGTGGCGAAGATGAAGAAGACACACAACCCAAGTGCGTCAGCCACCGTGGTGTGTCATCTTGTTAGTAATGCGTTATATATATATATATATATATATATATATATACGCTCCTGATACGTTCCTAACGCTCTCAACAAGGAATTGATCCGCCCGCACTCGGGCATAAACTTGCCATCGACCCCGCACACCACAAGCACACAGGAAGTATTAATGTCCATTTGTAGCTAGCCAGTTCACGCCGCCACTGTATCCGGATCAGCATTACCCGAATAGACTCGGTTACGTAAACGTCTAATGAATACACCATCAGTTGTATGGAACCGGATCGTAGCATGGCTATCTGTGCGACACCAGACGTTCGCAGACAACACCGAATGACAACCCCAAGCGTAGAACAGGTCATCATCTCAACAGAACGAACATTTAGAGTAGAGTTTGTAAACTTTGATGCAAGTTGCGGTAATAAATATCCGCATAGAGTGTGAGGATGCTTCGCATAAATGCACACGTAGTTCTGTGATGAGTTGATGACAAAATTCAGTTAACTGAACGTAAAGCGCTCAACGATGAGAAATCACAGAATGTGAGAATTATTGCATCGGATTTTCCGCAGCATAATTCATACGCTTCCGCTGACGAACAATGCCACGCATTCAGACGAAGCAGAAACACGTTAGTCTGAACACGCAAGTATGCAGGCATCAAGGGTACGCGCCATTGTTCCAGTTAATGTTGGATGTGCGAGATATTGGTGCGTATTACAGCGTTACTAAGCGCACACTGGCGACGACGGCGACTTTGAACTCGACTTCAACAACTTTAAACGTGCACACGTCTAGATATATATATATATATGCTTGCGTTGAGGCACCGGACGACGGAAAAGAAAAATCCAGCGAGAGGGCGTCTCCCGTATAAAATAAATAATAATAATAATAATAATACTCTCGTCGCGGTTAATTATACGTATGGGATACAACTCTATCTGGCTCCTCTAGTAGCTTCGCCATATCGACAAGCACCAAACGTTGGCAGGAGCGTGCATCGCCAAGTAAAACCAAGCACGCAAAAAGATGCAGAGTATGCGTGCGAATATACAATATTGTATGAGGTAACATGCGTTACAAATAGAGTATAACATTATTATTATTATTATTGTTTAAATGTTACAATTGTGAGGTGTGAACGTGTACTCCTTGTCTTCTCCTAGCTCCTAAATATTATTCCATGGAACCGACAATACAGCCGGCGTTTCCTCGGCACACTGCAAGCGACAGCAGTTGCCGTAGAAACTCGCCTTCGCGCCGATTCCCTGTGAGATATTATTATTATATTTATTAAGCGATGACTCAGTCATCGGGTCGGTAACAGGCCTATGTGACCGCGGAGGCGAAGCAAAAAACAGTACGTAAAGTACGCATACGCAAGCTCGAGCCATGAGAGTATTCCAGCCAAAGAACGAACCATTTCCATTTGAGGCTTGTGGTTATCCTTAATCGTTTAACTCACTCATCATCACATTTATTTGACTCGTATTGAGTATAGAGTTAATATGACATTGATACATATGCGGTTGTCAGCTGCTCTCACATGCATGTCATTCGAGAGCGGCAGCGCAGTGATCTCTTCGTAAGGGTCAGGCAGGCAGACGCGTGGTCATATGCTTCGTATACGCTTGAAAGTCGACAATCGACAGCTTTGCACTCCGTGTAATCCTCGCAGAAGTTTGTATTCAAACCGACGAACAGGTGATGATAGCCATGAACGTTGTATCACTGGTATAAACGTGGCGACTCTCACGTGCAAGATCAGACCAGAGGTGACTGAGGCACTCAAAGAAAGTATACAGATATACCCCAACCTCTCGGCGGACTTGTTTGGACTTTGGATTTTCCCATTCCGAGACAGAGCTTTCGTACGTGGCGCCTAACTTAACCAAGCGCCCAACTGAAATATGGATCCATTCATCGATGCATTCATTTCGAGTCCATTCATCGATGCATTCATTTCGAGTCCATTCATCGATGCATTCATTTCGAGTCCATTTACCCACCCGTCACGTTTCGTGTCATGTTGGATCTGTTGAACCACTGGGCATCAATCAACCAGTCCTCGATTTATTGACCGCAACGTTTCTACATGTTTGCGAGAAGCTGCCATGTATCATACGTGTGGTCGGTCCAATTTGCGAACTCGCGAACAACGAGAACGGCAAATATGCAAATAGACCTACACGCATCCGCCGATCGATCTCCGGACGTCAAATTATGCTTAAGTATGGCTGTTTACATCGTTTTACTGCACTTTACGGGGGGGGGGGCGACGAAAATTACGACGCGCGCGTGCTTGTTAACAAATAGTCAGCGATGATTATTTTGTTGACAGACGGCGTGTATATATATGTATATATATATATATATATATATATATATATATATATATATATATATATATATAATATATATATATATATATTGTTTTATGGGACCGTGTTCTCCGGATGGCAAATGTATTTAAATTCAGTAATAACTCATTGAGTTTAAAATTTCCATAAATACATGTTTCAAACAATTGTAACCATTAAGGGTATTTTGCAGAGAAGGCTAGCGCCTGTGTCTGCATATATATGTATATACAGGGTCAATCATAACAATATGTACTTATTTTAAGGTTTGGCAGAACTTTGCAAGAAAATAATTTTTCCCAATGGAAGGAGGGGGCGAACCCGTCTTCTTTAGGAGAGAGGATGAAATTAATAAAAGTAGTTGTTCTGCCCTTCTCCCCTACGTAGTTGTGCAAAATCTACGTTTGCGGGAGAACCAGTCAACGCATGAAGGAACCGATCACACCGGCGTGTTCGGTGGAAGAGAGATAATTTTGAGTCACTGAACGTGGAAGCTAATAGAAACTTAATTTTTTGTGAATTCTCTTCTAAACGACCGTGTCGCATCCTCTGGTCGGCGTTGTATGCTCTTCAAAGAAAACTACACCGAAAGTGTCACTTTTCTGGATTTTAGTAACCTCTTTCTCACTTCGAAACAAGACACAGGAAAAAAAATTTGTTCTAACAAACTCTAAAAGTCCTTATCACGCTCTCGAAGTCATTCTATATATATATATATATATATATATATATATATATATATATATATATACCCCTGATATAAAAAGGCGAATAATAAATCCATTAATAAATATTTACATACATATATACCATACTGTGGTCGTCTGAACAATTTCAGATTAAACATGAGGGCAGTCCATATATATATATATATATATATATAGGTATTCATGCATATTATTCACATAGACATTATTAACACTCGACTAAACGTTAACAGTTTTACTCGTCGTAGAAATGATAATCTTATTCAGTGTACTGAACAGTATATATATATATAGTTTACCACAATAATTTTAGAGACGCACTTCTACAAAGTCCATATATATATATATATATATATATATATACGAACACCGTTTCACACACCCTTAACGGTCTCTTGGACAATATAGGTGCTTTTACTCAAAGAAGCGACGCGTCTCAAGTAGACAGTTTAAGCGGAAGATAGATAAAAACGGCATCAAATTACATTCGGCGTACATTTCTCCCGGCCGACAGGAAGAGTTGATGCTAGATATATTAAATAAGCCCGCTCAGCGTCCGCGAATATTCGCAAATACGAAACGGCCTACAGTCTGTTAGAAACCGAGAGCGGCTTGCAGTTATTTTTTGGTCTGAGATCTGTTTTTAGAATGTTTACGCTAAATGTAAGTATTGTATATATGTAACAGAAAAAATAATTTAATGTAATAATGCATCGGACCTAACCTACACAACGGCCGATACTACGCTGTAGCAGTGGAGCTATTGCATTCAGCTCTAGCGATGTAGGCAGACGTTGTCTCAATATTTATTTATAATTTTGGTTGCAGCCGGTTCGATCTCTGTTGTCCATTGAAATTTCTTTGAGTGATTCTCATTGATAATAGATAATAAGCCCTGCTGCTGAGAGTCAGGGACCATGCTGCCACATAGACTGTTGGAGAAAACCTAGATATATCAACATGTCCGCTGATATATAAGGGTGGCATGTGTAATTATATATATATATATATATATATATATTTTTTTTTTTTTTTTTGTATATATATATATATAGTGACTGTCAAACTGAGAGCAGCTCTCGAGTGCGAGAAGCTTGAGTTGTCCACACTACACGAGCCTTCATTACCAGTGCACTTCGTCTTCGCCAAACTCGATTTCAAAAACGACTTCAACCAGAATCGTCGAGATCTCATACTGAAGACTGTACAAGTCGAGTGGCCAAAGGCTGCTTCCCCCTTTGACCAAGTCTATATATAGATCCAGATCGGAACTCTCACTTGGTGAAAGAACGTGTTTTTTCATGTAGTGGCTTGCAGCAGGGCGTCGCCCTTGGTGCGCCACTGTTTTGTTTAGCTATTATCTATTATGTCTATTCAACCTCCGCGTAACCTCTGGTATCTAGACGAATGCACCACCGGCGGAGAAGAACCAGTAGTGCAGACATTAATAAGTTCGGCCTGCAGAACGGGCTTGAGCTCAACTCCCAGAAGTCGAACTCGTATTTAAGGGTCGTCACCTTTCACACCTGTTTGTTTTGTAGGCACTCCTCCCCAAAGTGCCTCGTCGAGGCAGCTGCAATGATGCTACTGGGGCCCTCTGTTGGGTTTGGCCGCCATTCGTTCGGAACTCGTAGCCTATCACCTACTGAGATCATCCCTAGATTCTCCAAGGATCGTACATCCTCGGCAGTACGACGTTGGAGAAACGCCAGGACCTCCTGCGGGACTTGGACAGAAGCCTAACGACCAGCGTCAGGGACATCCTCAGTCTAAGCCTAGCCGACAGCAACTGGGCTCAAGCTATCCTCCCGCTTTGACCCGGAGGTCTGGGAATTCGCAGTACAGGGCAGGTACTTGCCACGTTGCGTCGTTACATATTTCAGATGGCACTGTCCGGCATATCTGCCCGTCCGTTGGCCCTGCAGGCATTCTAAGACGCGAAAGAGCTTGCTGGTAGAAACAAGATTCGAGAACCTCGTAGACTTACTCTCTGAGGCAAACAAACATCTTCAGGAATCCTGTACCAGGGTTTACTATCTGACTGCAGACAAAGGCCGATTTCGTGCAGTCGTCCAGAAAGTGCCAGCAAATTGCTCCAAGCCACCCCCTTAAACCTTGGCACTTTACTTAATCACAAACACTTTTGTCTGTGCATCAGTTTGAGGTTGAGGGCATGGCTAGCTGCTAGGAGCACCGGTGTCCATGCGGATCATGGGTGGACATCTGGGGGAGCCACGGCTCTCCTGCGGTAAGGAGTTCTAATGCATCCGAGGGCCAGCCGGCCTCCCGAGAAGCGACGAACGCCTTTTTTGGGATGCGACGATTTTCGAAACCCTTGATCCCTCAAACCTGGAGTCTAATGCGTAGTATCACTTCTCTAGATGGTTGCAAATGGCATGCGGCAGCAATAATGGGCACAATGAGAGACTGCCTCGAGGACAAGCTCGGCTGGTAGTGCTCCTTACTAGCCTTTGTGGAGTGAGGTAATCATAAATCTCTGTAACTTTATATATATACTTTACAAGCCTTGGTGTAGTTAGTTGATCACATTTCGCTGTAATCCCAACATTAAATAATAAATTTCACACGTTATATGTGTATATATATATATATATATATATATATATATATATATATATATATATATATATATATATATATATATATATACACGAGTATATATATATGTTTTAGCTTGCGTAAAGGCCTTTACATATCTAGAGCCAACGCATGGAGGCCTGCATGCGTTGTCAGCGTACATACAAATAGCGCATAAATCGTCTGCTAATAGCCGACTTCAGATGACGGACGTTACACAGTTGCGCTGGGTTGCGTCAATTGAGCGAGATATTGTTTGGCAAGCGACAACCGGATGACACGCGACAAAGCGACACGCACAATATGAGTCGCACATAGATCTTTTTCATTGTCGTCCTCGTTGTTGTTGGTGCTGTTAATGTTGTTGTTGTCGTCGTCGTCACTCATATATATCTCATGTTTATGTTTAGAGTTATATCTCATGTTTAGCTATTATTCAACAGCCGACGCGTTCGTTGCGAGTTACAGCAGCGAGACACCAATCCGTTGTCTAGTCAGCGGCACCGTCCAACTTTAACAACAATAACAACTACAAGAAGATTGCCAAACAACAACTACTAAAACATCTACTACTACTACTACTACTAGAAACAACAACTACTACAACTATTACTGCTACCACTACTACAATTACAGTATTTCATCTAGTTGAATAAATAGGTATTTGCTCGAAAACATACTGATGATAGGCAGATGAGAATTTGAAAGATTGATGGTTGGTTGGTTGGTTGGTTGGTAAGCACGAGTGCTGGCGAGATGTCTGGAGAGATGCAAGTCCTCGATAGTTGACGCGAATAGTATTGGTTCGAACGGTTAGTGCATGGTACATCCACACTATTCAGCAGCCAACAGTTGCTAACCTAATTGCTTCACCGCTCCAAGTGAGTCTCTTCTCGGTCATGTTCTACAACACTTCACTGGGATTTGTCACTCCGCCTGTCTGTGTGTCCGTTTCTCTTCTCCGTGTGTGAGTGGACACTTGGCCGTGACCGCGAGTGCGAGCACAATTCGCGTTGTTTTGCTGTTTGCTTGGCATATGCATTTATAGTTCATCAGCTGGGTTTGTACAATTGTACTACTCCCTATTGAGCGTGAGACGTAGTATCTATCTCACGTTCGTGACAATGATACGTCATGGTGTCCGGTTGTTGTCCACCTGCGTAAAGTGCCCAACACCGAGAGCGCCGTTTCCAGCGGCGTCTATTGTGCGTCAATTGACAGCCATTGGTGGAAGAATTCTCCGTTGGTTTAATTTTATTTTTTTTTGCTGGCAGTTGTTGTCCACATCGCCGGTTACTACAACGGTTACGGCGGACGTCAGTAACAACGACAGCAACAACAACAACAGCAATAGCAGCAACAACAACAACAGCAATAGCAGCAGCAACAACAACAACAACAGCAACAACAACAACATCAACAACAACAACAGCAACAACGACGACGACGACGACAACAATAGCAACAACGACGACAACAATAGCACTAACTGCAACAACGGTCGTTGCAATGATTAACAGACGCCTGCTTCTCGTGGTGATGACGTCGGTGCGTTCGTATTCGCGCAAATGACACGCTCAGCAAACACTAAAGTCATTGCGAACAGCACACTCTGTCTATCTGCATTCGGTGTGCACCATCTGCCCTCGGCACGCTAAAGACAAAGAAGACACACGTAAAGGGAGCTTCAAGCAGGTCAGCGAGTCCAGTCGAATTTGTGGAGATATATATATATATATATATATATATACATACAGGGTGTTCCAGAGTTGGCCCAACAAACTTTAAGGTCTGTTACAACTCGGCAAAAAAGCCATATTTTCCAATGGAACGAGGGGGCAGAAATGTCTTCTTTTGAAGTGAGAGCGAAAAAAGATTGTATCGAGCCTTGTGTTATCCTGACATCTCATCACTAAATCTGCAATTGCGATCGGTTTGCAATCATCCTATCCTGCAAACCAATCATACCTGCAAGTTTGGAAGAAATGTTTGCCTCTGTCGAATTGCATTCTACGTAAGCTCAAAGCAGAACAAATGTTGTATTAAAGATAATTCTCAAGAATTGAAACTCTTTGCAGTTCTTATATTTTGGCTTGCACGCTCAAATACTCCTTTTTAGAAAACATTTCTGCTCCTTGTTTCACTGGAATTTTGTTTTGCCGAGTTGTACTAGACCTCAAAGTTTGTTGGGAGAATTCTGGAACACCCTGTATAAATATATATATATATATATACATATACATACGAATGCAAAAACGGTGAAATCAACTAACGCAACAATAACTATGACTTCAATGTATTGAAATGGCGACTTGTCTAGAACACCACAACCAATGAAATATGAGTGTGATGATGCGTAGTTTAGGTTACGCCACTTGCTAACAATTGTTTATACAACAAAAACAGCAATATCGACAACACCAAGAACAACAACAATGACAGCAACACAACACCGACAATACTAATAATCACACACAGGTACCGCAGAGATGAACTTCCTTTCAAAACATTCGAGTCGAATCTACCGCAAACAACGGTGTGAGAAAATGACTTGAGTAAAATGGCATGTCGGTGCCACAACAGCTTTGCACAAAAATCGGGCTGCTGTCCCACTTCTCCTATGTGCAGCTCGGCGCATCTGGAGTCACGCTGGCGGAGCACCTCGATTGTACTCTAAATTGCGATTCCACTTTCAGAAGAAAAAAAAAATATATATATATAGCAGACACGGGCTTAATGGTTACAATTGTTTGAATTGTGTAATTATGGAAATTTCAAATTCAATGAGGAATTATTGAATTTGCCGTACGGATAAGACGGTTCTATATAAAAAAAAATATATATATAAATATATATATATATATATATATATATATCTTATATCGTGTAACTTACAAAACTCTGCCAAACTACCTATACATTTCTGCTGATATGGGTGCTGGCATAGTGCTTCTGATATGTGTGCCATCAAGAAGCTTGAGGGGAAGGGACCTTACATTATATTAGCTAACAGCATAAGTTTATTCTGTATATATATATATATATATATATATATATATATATATATATATATATATATATATATATATATATATATATATATATATAGGTAAATGCAATTAAGTTGTGAAATAAATTAAATGTTCCTAAGTGGTCTAGGCGGATAGTGCGCTAGTCATGGCTGCCATCGCCCGGGGTGTCGCTAATTCGATCCCCGATGTTGGAGAATTTTCAAATAGCTAACAGTATAAGATACCAATGGCAATGCTAACATAGGATTCGTTGAGGAAGCGAAAGTAATGAAGTGATCATTGTCAAAACACCATAAGAGATGCTAGTCTGTTATCCCCTCAGCCGATGATCGACAGTTCACTAGATAGCGCACGCACAGAAGACATGGAAACGCGCACTTAAGACCTGTGGAAGCGTATTAAAAATCTGTAGAAATACACTGAAGAGCTGCGTAGGAAACGCATTGAGAAATCCTACAGCGGTATAGAAAAAACAAAACACTTGTATAAATGCAATAAGCACGTGTAAAAAGTTTTCTAGATTAAGATAGTTAAACAGGAACGATATTTAGATGAAAACAGTGCCTATTTATACATACTTCAACAGTCACACGAAGGAAATGGAGGAATAGTAAAGGCGATGGTTAAGCCCCCCCCCTTTAGCTGTTGAGGTTAGTGAAGGCGATGGTTAAGCCCCCCCCCCCCGCCTTTAGCTGTTGAGGTTAGCCTGCTATGAGAACTACCACCCATCTCAATTAACGAAGACTATTTAGCTAAATCGAAGTACTTCATTCCTACTGCAGACGCACTCTATACGCACCTCGCACGCGTATCCTCGACAATTTAATTGCTGCTTGTTTCTCGCTTCATCGCCTACGAGCCGCAATGTTGATATATTTTACTCTTAGCAGCTGTAGCATAATCATTTTTCCTGGCCACTCAGAAAAAACTATACACGATTTGATAATTACACGTCAATTGATATGGATGTGTCGTTTTGCCATGTGTTTCGTGTACATATAGATTCAGTTTCGTACGATTGCCTCTCAATAATTTACATTTGCCCACCAGCTTGCGAAATACCTGCTAAAATGTTCATTCGTCGAAATTACGCCTAGACACAAGCGGGGGCTGCGCACTCTTATACGCAGCGTATTGACATCCAAACTCAATAACAACAATGGCAAACGATATTATTAGCATGCTAAATAAGGCGTTCTTAGCAGGGTTATATATATATATATATATATACATGCATCGAATCTAGCGGCCGCACGAAAGTATTATACCGCCAAGGTCGGCGTCAAGCGCGTTAGCACTCCTTAAGGGAAAATCAACTGCAGTGTAGTTTACTAAGCTATCACGCTCTATATGATAAACACTTCGTTCGTAAGTTCGCACATTGAAATAGAGCATAACAGATAAAATGCTGAGCTAGTGCTAACTTGATAGCTTACGTAAAGTGATGATTTAGGCTCAGGTCGGCGGTAACACACCCCTTGACATTTCATACGATATAACAGGGAGAGTACAAGGATTATAAAATCTCGTGGCCGTACCTCACGACGAAGTAACCGTTCCGAGAACAAATAGAACATTGCGTGTCGTTTCCTGCTAGTTAGAGAATCGCCCGACCCAATGGCTTGCTGTGCGGCTTTTTGAATCAAACGTTTTCTGCTGACAAACCTTGGAAGACGGTCGTATTCAACAATGCTTGACAATTTTAGATATATATGTATATGTACATAATATATATATATATATATATATATATATATATATTATGAGTTACGACAGGTTAAGCAAATGGGCTCACTACTACAATCACTCTACACAACGATCTTGGGAGCGTCACTGAATGAAGTCACCCAGTTACACAAGTTTTCCGTTAGACAATGACAACAGGGAGGGCGGCTTATATATATATATATATATATATATATAACAGTTGAGAATCAGCTGAGCTGCTCATCTGGGAGTTCCCGCATCTTGAGAATGGGCAATGCTGGCGTTCCTATTTTGCCGAACGTGCACCGATAACTGCCAAAAGGCAAATATATATATATATATATATATAAGCACAACGCAGGCCATCCGCACGGAAAGGAATCTGTTGCTCAATGGCTGGCTGGTCGACCGAGACCTTCGTTCTATTTGTACGTCATGTCGGGCGCGAACAACGCGCTATTTTCGCCTCCCGATGACATAAACCGCGAGTTTTTTTATAGCGAATAATCCTCGGCTAGCCAAAGTGTTATTCAGCCTTTAAGGTATTAAGTGGGCAGCATGCGTTGTTATTGGCATTCGTAGATCATCAGATTCATTAAGGTGACGATTAAACAATAACAACCACATTAATGACACCAGCAAACAACAACAGCGGCAGCAGCAGCAACAGCAGCAGCAGCAGCAGCAGCAAAAACAACAACAGCGACAGCAGCAACAATAACAGCATACGTTAAATCCTTTTTAACCAATCTCTCCTGTGTGTGTTATTGCTCTTACAGAACTTCAGCTTGAGAAACTAGTAGTTCAGAGGCCTAGAGAAGAAATCATTCATCAAATTTAGATGTTTACTTATAAGCCTTTGCACGTAATTTGTTTCAAATCCCCGGAGAGGGTCCAATGGGTTTTATCCACTTGCGGATTCTCCCTGGCCTTCCTCGGAAGTATCGCATATTTATGAGGGACCCATTTTCAACAGCAGATCCTTGCGACAATGCAGAAAAAACAAATACAGAGCCAAAAGACGCTATGAAAGTGTGTCACATTTTTTTTTGTAATGCAACACTTAAACATTTCTGTTATATTCAAGTAAACGAAATAGAACACACCTCATCTGGGATCGAACCTGCGATCGAGCGTATCGGAAGCTAAGGAAGTGTTGCGCGACCACAACAACAATAAAAACAACAACAACAACAACAAAAACAACAACATCAACAACAACTGGACTTGGCAGACTATACCTGAGTTGAGTCGGGAAACGTACCGTCTAGGCAGCCGTTAGATATTAAGCTAGTGCCTTCGTCGGTGAGTAAGAGTGGCAAGATACGCAATACCCTCAAAGCCAAGAAGAGATATAGCAACAGATACAACAGAAACAATAACGGCGCGAGTTGGCCCCAGTTCAGCCCGACGCGTTCGCCCCAAGTACGGCGCTCAACATTCCGTTCAAACGGAGACGAAATGAAGGCGAGGAGGACAGCTCTTCTTTGCTGAACGATGTCACTGAACATACAACCATTGCCCTTAGCTTAGTTACAAATACAACAGAAACAACAACGGCGCGAGCCGGACACAGTTCAGCTCGATGCGTTCGGCGTAAGTACGGCGCTCAACATTCCGTTCAAACTGGCACGAAACGAAGGCCAGAAAGGCGGCGTCTTCGCTGAACGATGTCACTGAACATACATCCACTGTCCTCAGCTGCAGCCATATAGAACGCTTCAGTGGACAACAAAACTCATAATTCGAGTGGCTGAGGGCATTCGCAGAAGCAACCGTAACGCACTAGTGATTCCGCTCTGAGAGCTGAAGGGTTAAATCATCGTGATAGCGGAGAGAAGGTAGCGCATTGTGTTGGGGCCTCTGAGTCTAGACTACTAAACGCATCGGGGGGTTCCCCTGTTGTCTGGTTAGCTGATGTTGAATTCCTCGCTGTCGTTTAGAGAGTCGTTTAGTGTTTCCAGAGCTAGAGCGTGATTCGGCTGCTCGTTGTTCTCAAATAGCACTCGGCGTACCAATCGCATAACATTTCACTTAGCTATAGAAACGTAGCGTTTCTCCAACAGAGGATTACTATAGTAGCGAAAGGCTGTAGAAAAGCAACCGCATATATCGCCACACAAATATAGACATATAGACTAATATAAATAGCCCAGACGAGCTGCTGCAGTAATTAGAGAGGCCGAGTAAACGCAAAGAAAACAAGCGGCACATTTTTCAGAACCTAATATCCAGACACTCCCGGCAATGTTATTGTTGCTGCTGCTGTTGCAAAAACAGGGATAGTTATATAGTTATCTGTCTACTACTGCTGTTACTGCTACTACTACTTCTACTACTATTTCGTGTATGCACACTGCACAAACATGACTAAGTGAGTCCAGTCCAACTGTTTTTGGATGGATACGAGGCATGTGGTGTCGAGAAAGTATCGACTTACACGCTAAAGCGCTATGCTCAACCTCATTGATCAACATCGTAGTAGTAGGAGGAGGAATCGTGAGAGGATATACAAAAGGAAGAAAACTTCTCCAACGACGCAAACGAACGTGAAATACAAGTCTTACTAATCAAGAAGTTGAATTAATAACACTACCTAATTATAACACAACTACTACACAACACACAGTATTCTCATAATGTCAACAACAGTAATTAACACTGCGACGTTTCCCACCATCACCACCACGTTATAGCTGCTACAGAACTCGAAAGAATATGCAGAGAAGCATTCGACTACACTACGACTAATCTACCACTATCTTCATGAACGACGACGACGATAACGACTAAAACAGCAACAATAAAGACAGTGGTAAAAATAACTATTCGAAGGAACTGAGTTCCTCATTATGCCTATTACCCAAGGCAGCAGGGTAAAATATTACTATCTATACAGACGACAACGACAGCAGCAACAACAACAACAAAAGCTGCAACAAAAACAACAACAGAAATGTACCACCAGCACATATCTTTCTTGCCCACCCACTCTTTTCAGAAGCTTTAGAGAGTCTAGCGTGTGAGCCGACAGGTAGGTACCTTTTAGTGTGTTCGAAACTCGAGCTTTGAGTGATGAGGAGGAAGGAGTACGAGACGTGAACAGCTGTAGCCGAGAGAGGTGCGAACCCGGAGTCAAACTGATCCGACGTTTGGCTTTGGTTTGGCTAGAGTTGACTTGCAGGATGCTGTGTGGGCCACGACATACCCCTCCCTCAATCACTTGTACCTGCTTCAACTTCGATAATTGCCATTAGCACCGAACAAGGCACCGAACAGTCCAGTTTAGCTAGATCCCTTAGGAGTGAATCGTCGTCATCGGCATACTTTGTACTACGTGGTTGGTATTTCTACTACTATAACTACTGCTACTACTAACTACTACTACTACTACTAACTACTACTACTAACTACTACTACTACTACTGCTACTAATACTGCAACTACAATGAGTAGTAGTAGTAGAAGTATTATGAGATGTACTGCGAACTACAACTACACGGTTCGCTAGTACTCGATGTTGTAACACACAGTTTCGGACAGCAAGCAGCACAGCTTCGAGCGAAACTCAGCCAGAACTCGTTAGCAGTCGAGATACACGGCAGTGACAACAACAACAGCAACAACAACAACAGCAACAGCAACAACAACAGCAACAGTAGCAACATCAGCAGCAACAGCAGCAACAGCAACAACAACAAGAACAACAATATACGTGCGTAGGCACGCACATATGACTGCTCGCCAAGGTACACCCGTAAGCGTGGCCAAACAATGGACGAAGGGACAAGAGACAAAGTGCACAGTGTCTTGTTTTCACGCTGTATGATGATGATGACGACGACGACAATAATATGATAGTGATAGTGAAGCATATAAGAATGTGGAACGAAAGATGACGACGACCATAAGAACAATCATCAGGAATCAGCCGCTAATCATTCGAACGATAGGATTAATCGATGATCTGATGATCGGGATGCCGGAGGCTGAGGATGTGATTGCGACTCTGTGCTGTGGTGATTCTGTGCGGTGCTCAAGAAGTCGACGAATTACCGTTGGCCGCCGCCAGTGACATGATTACGTCGAGAGTCTATCACATTACAACAACAATCGTTACACCACGGTTGATGCTGATCTATAATAGATCGACTAATGGATCCATCATGAACTACTTTGTCATCCATCATCAGTACTGATTATCATCTCTCCTTATTCACTAACTAACTAACTAACAACTTAACTAAGTAACGAGTTAACCAACTAGTAACCAACCTTGATTATGACACCTCAATGTACGTTATGCCGAGTAGTTAGCACCTGCCGCTGTTGCTGTGCTTGTTATTGGCGCCTTATTGCTGCTGTTGTTGCTGCTGCTGCTGCAGCTGATATTGTTGTTGCTGCTGCTGATGAGGTTGTTGTCGTTGCTGCTGCTTCTGCAGCTGTTGTTGCTATTGCTGTTGTTGTTGTTGTTGTTGTTGTTGCTGCTGCTGCTGTTGATGTTGCTGTTATTGTTGTCAACAATCTCACTGCGTGTTTGGCTGTTGCTGCTTGAGCGTTTATGTGACCGCCGCAATGTGTCGCATGCGTGGTCAAAGGGCGCATATGTATATACAGCATGTAGTATGTACGTACGAATGTCTGTCTTTCTCTCTGTTCTCTCTCTCTGTCTATCTGTCTGTCTGGACGTATCTCTCGGTCTAAAGGGACGTTTGCATGTGTAACATGCGGCCTATGTGAACTTGAACGTGAACGGTGAAGATCTGTGCGTATAAATGCTTGTGTCGGTGTCTTCTGGGTGTTGTGTCGACGTCTATTTGATTCGTCGTGGTCTGTTTGCATATGCGTTGATCTGTCTATATATCTAACTATCTGTTTATTTGTCTGCCTGTATGTTTCTGTTTCTCTCTCACTGTATGCGCTGGTTGGGTGGTCGAGTGTCTCTGGGTGACAGACCTAACCTGCGACTCTCTCTATGCGACTCTCTCTATTCTCTCTCTCTATGCGACTGCATGTAAATCTCCGTTTCTCTCTGTATCTCTCGTTCTCGCTGTATCTTCCCCCGCCTGTCTGTCTGTCTATGATTGGGGTTGTTGTTGATAATAAGCTAATTAACACAGATAATTAGCTGTGTTTAGCTAGGTCATCACACACACACTCACACAGAGACACAAATGCGTCTCCCCCTCATTCAGCACTCACTCGGCCGGCTGTCCTCGAACGGCAGCGCACGAAACGACACCGAAACACAGCAACGAATACACTTCTAGCCTAAGCGTGTCTTGCGCCACATTCACATACACACACACACTAACTCAAACTACACAACGCGCAAAAACTTACGCTTCCTGCAGCCAGCCAGCCAGCCAGCCAGCAAGCAAGCCAACAGACGACAATTAATCAAGCAGTCAGTAACTCAATCAGTCAATCACAGTGATCAGTTTCAGCAACAGATCAACAACAATCCAACAGGTGTATGACGATATTCGTCGTCACCGTCGTCGTCGTCGTCGTTGTTACCGTCGCCACAATAACAGCCACAATTGCCGTTGATGACTGACTCTTCTTCAACAGCTGACGGCCGGACAACCACTGGTAGCACGAGCAACAACAGAACCAACAACAGAACCAGCAACTGCAGTAGCAAACGGGAGCCAACCCACTTCGATAGACCAGCCAGCCAGTCACCCACTCACTCACTCACTCACTCAGTCTATCAGACAGACAGTCAGATAGACAGCCTGCGGGTAGGCGGATGGATTAATGGGTATTCAACATCGACAACGACAACAGCAAACACTATTTACAACCAGCCAACTACCCTCACCTATCTCATCTCCTTTCCTCTACTTCTGCTGCTGCTGCTGTAGCGGCTGCAGTTGTAGACGTCACTGCCGCCTCTGCTGCCGGCGCCCCTGCTCTTGTGTAGTCTCGACATATGTAGTCGGATCTATCTGCCTATCGATTTGTCTGTGTAGGTCTGTTTATGTCTCTATATGTCTATTTATTTGTCTGTCTGTGTCTCTATTTATTTATTTGTCTGTCTGTGTTTCTATTTATTTATTTGTCGGTCTGTGTTTCTATTTATTTATTTATTTATTTGTCTGTCTGTCTTTCTATTTATTTATTTGTCTGTCTGTCTGTATTTCTATTTATTTGTCTGTATATCTGACTGTGCAGCTATTGTCGCTGCTGCTGCTGCCGCCGTGGCAGCGGAGGCGGCGCGACTTCTTCTGGCGCGCCTCCGTGTCTCTCTCAACATGCCGACAGAGGGCGCTGTGTGCTCGCCAGCGCTGTACCATTTGGGTGCCGTTGCGGTGGCACTCACCATCAGCATCATCATCATCATCATCATCATCAAGTACTACGACGATGCACCAGATACCACCGCCACCACCACCATGCACGGGTTACCACGGCGCCGCAACACTTTCGCTGGCGGGCACCAGCGGGCCGCCGATGACCTCGCTTTTATCCAGCAGTTCGTCCCGCTCCGCTCCCGGTTAAATCTATATTGTTGCTGTTGTTGATGTCGTTGTCGTCGTTGTTGTTGTTGTGCTTATTCTCCATGGCTCCCCCTTCCCTATGCCGGCCGCACATATATGTCATCCATAAAAGGTACAAGCCTCAGCAGAATTGTTTTTTGTACTCTGAACATGGATAGCACATTAGGCATTCCTGTTCTGCTGCTGGCCCCTCTGAAAACAATTAAGATGAGCCGGTAGGTTTTTGGGGGTGCTCTTCTCAAAGCAATCCGATACACGCAAGTAATTAACAGTATTTTAGTGTTCGTTTACCACCGCCACCAACAACAACTATAACTTATATTCGTTACCTATCACCGGCTGACCCAGTTAATCATGTCGACCCGACTTATAATGATTCGGTCAACCAATGAAGCCGAAGACTTTGGCCGCTGTCAGCTCGGAGCAGCAAATCGATCTACTCGACTCATGCAAGTGCATACGCTCACTTGTCTGGATCACCGTTCGAGCCCTGTCCGTCAGATGTTTTTTTTCCGTTTTCCCTGCGACTCCTGCTAATATTGACGTCATTTCGGCTGTGAAGCACCCGAAGTGTAAAGCCAGCGCTGTTAATTTGGACACCATTCGTAGGGCCGTCGCGCTGATGATATTTACGGGTACTGGCTTGCTGCAGCCATACTTAAATTTTCAATTATTATTATTACTTTTATTATTCTCCCTGCAATTGTGGGACCCAGATGTGCACCCGCCTAGACTCACCCCCACTCCTCAATTAATTGAGCCGATGATAGCGGCTTTTATGCTTCGGTCTTTGAGGAAGATACTTGTATTCTTCTGATCGGGCCTATTATTTCCATGGCGACGGGTACGAAGTGGTATCTTCTCTCCAAATCAGAGTATTTGCGATCTTGGCATGATCAGCAACCCGTACCAGGCATTTGCTCTTGGGCCTTAGCGGGATGGCGACGTCGGGTCTTTTGTCGTTTTTGAGGCCTAACCTGAGCTCCAAGATGCTTGGTATGCCGGCTCTACAAAGAGCTTTCTTAAATATTCTGTCTGGGAGTTTTATCTGGTAACTAAGTGCAGCTCAAAGAGTGCAGTCCGTCTTTATCCACTGTTTTTCCACACGCCATGCACCCGTATGGCTCACACGTGGGAGCGCCTATACTCAGGGCGGCCATCATGCGGATAAAGGTGTTGTCCAGCCTGGTGCCCAGCTGCGGTGAAGGAAGTGCCCCTAGGAAGCCACTGCTGAAGGTGCACGACTATAAGTACCGCTTTCTCTGTCGGAAATTGGATGTCATCTAGAATCTTGCGAGCGGTCGATTGCTCCGAGGGGCCAGTGCCTATCGATTGTCTAGCTGCCAGCTCAGCGCTCTTTGTTTCTCGTTCTGCGGAGCACAGGACAAACATCCGGTTTTAATTACGTTTCTGCGAGCCCCAAGAGCTCTATGATAGAGGCAGCATAGCACAAAGAAGCAAGCTCTGCTACGGACCTTAGTGAGAGAAAGTGTGGTCCTTCTCCAGGATCTGTCAGTAGGGGCGAGGCTTAGAACTTCAATCAGTATCTCCTTTGCCACATCGTCAAATGCTTGCAAATTATCACAGTGTTGACCTGTGGGGGAGATGCGTTTAGCCTCGATGACCCTAGGCTAAACTAAAGATATGCTCTAAATCCATAAGAATAATGTCTCCTGTGAGGGTATACCTAATAACCGAGTTTTTATACATCAAAGGGCGTTCCGCTTATCCAGGCTTTTTCTAGAGATCTTCCGGGAGCCAAGGGGCGCTCCCAGAACCTCCGGGTCAGGCAAGCCACTTTTCTTTGCACCGGGCAGGGCATCTGCAATGGTTTTGCATGACTTATTCTGTTTGTGGGTTGTTCCACCTACAGCTCGCATATAGATGCGTTTAGAGTAAGGCATCCCTCCTCTGCGGACTGTACCACTTCGCGTATGTCGAAGGTCACTATATTTCGCCAGACCGTCTGGAATGCCATTGTCCAAATACCACACATTAATGAACTTTTCATGCGGGACACCAATTCTGAGATTCCTAAACTAAAAAAGGCGGGTTTAATAGGGTCTTCCTGTTGTACTCCGTTGGTTGAGGGAAAGGGCTCACTCTTCTCAGGACAGCAGTGATGGGGTGCCGTAGCTCTGCCACACTAAGCGAAACATTTGTGGAATTCTCGATTTAACTTCACTGAGGATAACATCGCGCCGGATGGTGCTAATGGCGTTTCGGAAATCTAATTTTACCAGGACTCGTAGAAGCCCCTCTGTAAACGTTTTTTTCCTTAGGACTGCCAAATCTACTTTCTATAAGATTGGGCGGTAAAAACTTGGCAGCCTGCCACTTACGGCCAATTTAGTCAAAGAGCGCAGTTCCGCTAGCAGTCTTTCGGAAGAAGGTATCGTATTGTCCAGCATATCTGCCAGTGGCGGCGTGGTTTAGGGGACTAGTGCGCTAGTCATGGTTGTCATCTACCGGGGTGTCGCCGGTTTGATCCCTGTTGTTGATCGAAAATTCTTTAAGCGATGCTCATTGAGAATAGATGATAAACCATACCGTTGAGAGTCAGCGGCCATACTGCCACAAGGACTGTTGAGGAAACCCTAGATATCTTAGCATGTCCGGCCCTCGGTGCACTAAAGATATGCCTTAGGTTAAGTTCCAAACCCGTAGGGGACGAAGGATGGTCTAGAATTCCGGAACGGTAAAATGTTCTTCTGAGGGAGGTTGCTCAAAGTTGATCAAGCGGTCTCTAACGTGAGCCGTAGGAGAGGGATGCTTGCTTTTAAGTTCCTAATTTGTGTGGTCGTCCGGCAATGCGAATGATTCTGTAGAAAGTAGAGTTCGTCCGGCGGAGCCTATGTCTCCCTCAACTAACTTGCGTTCTGCCCTTGCGAAAATCTGACGCTCAGTGAAGTGATATTTGCTGGACTTTGCTGTGTGAGACTGGTGCGGTCTGTCAGATAGATTATCCAGCTTTCTTCATTGGAAATATGTTATGTTTTTTCAAATTATTTGGCATAATGTGCTATCGTTGCTTTTTAACTCTCAAATGTGCAAAATGAGTGTCGGCAAGGTGCATCGTCTAGTCTTGAGTTGAAGTGAGAGAAAGCTTCCGTGTAGGTTGCGCTAGAGATTTCTCTGACTCATCTTGTAACCATCCGAACTAGCAGCGTGCTTTTCCGATCATAAGCTAGCATACGGGTAAACATATTTGGATCGTTGTCAAGGGTAATGTCGACTGGATATATCTGGTCCTAGATCGGAGTATCTGGAGCGGAGTGATCGGGCGGTAAACGGAAAGTGTGTGGGCTTGTCCTCCGTAAACACGGGTTTTATGCATATGTAATCCAGAAGCGATCTTACGGATTTTCTACAGATGTCGCAAATTAATGTTGGTTAGGGACGGGTCCGAGGATGATCGGAGTTTGACTGAGGGGATTCGCTAGACAGGATATTTTTTCTAGGCAAAACGAACTCATGGTCTGAGGGGTTTACGATGTCGCAGTCAATGGTTTAGGCTTCGGCCGTGGAGTCCCATTGGACTAATGCTTTTACATAAGCCTTTCCGGAGCGGCTCGGTGGAGGAGCGTGCCATAGCACCTTACCTTTTCTATCTCTTACCGGCTGCGGGGCGGTAGGTCTTACTGCGTCCGCATATGATTTTGTTTCTGCGCTCTTTGTTTGGGAATTTGCGTTGCCTGTGTCCGGCTGGCGAAATTTGAGGAAAATCCTAGACTAAATCGGTTAGACGAGAGGACACCTTTGAATATAGCCTTTGTCTCTCAGCTTCAGTATAGACTCTATTGACACCGGTTATCACTAGCGCAAAAAGCCTTCCGAATGTATGACAAGGTAAGCATTGTAAACGCGAGTCGCAGCACAGTGTGACCCATTCATCCACAATGGTTATCTCACCTACTGAATTGACACAAAATCTAAGCCTACGTGACGGCTTCATCACTTTGATGATGTCTTTGCTCTGGCCTGTACTAGCCACGGCGAACTTCTTTTTGCGGACTTTACTCACTCCCTGCTTCGCGCGCAGAAAGTCCAGCAAATCTTCTTCGGAGAACTGCGGATTTACCCCGCTGATACGTCCCCACGGCACCGACGTGTCGGGGAGAGGCCGCATGTCCACTTCACATACACGATGTAGAAGTCACCTTATGCACGTTGACGCTCAATAATGGCGCGTGCATCTGCGGTACTGGCTACTTTTCGTTGAGCGGCTTTGCCTAATTGTACGAACATAGCTTCAGTTAGCACCAGTTTCTTCTTTGGACGGCTCTTGCTCTTTTTCATCTTGGTTGTTGGCTACTAGGCCGCCCAACATTTGCTCTCTCTGAAGTGCCCGTTCGACGGTTGGCACTTTGCAGAGCAGCGGTGGTCTGTATCACGTTCAGCTCGCACGCATCTTCCGAATGGTGATAGCGAGCGTGCTGATTCACGTGGTGTGCTCGTTGTCAATGGTGACATTAGTTATATATACAGATTACTATTATTATTATTATTATTAGAATGAACGTTTTAACAGTTATCCGTTCATTTGGTGTCAGGCCCATGGCGTCTATAATAGAATCCGCGTTTCCTCCGCTAAAAGTCAGTGACATAATTTGCCTCAGAAACATCGTTTCGCGTTGGCCACCGGTAGTATGTTTGTCTCCATATGTTATGCGAAAAGAAGAATCCCTCAAAAACCTCGCTGTGCCGGCACCGATAGGGCCCAGTGTCTCTAATACCTTTTCTCGCAGGAAAGGATAAACATCCCAGAGAAGGCTTTTGCCGTGCGACCATAGAGGTATGGTAGCCCCATTAGGTCGTAATCCATTGCTTCCACCTAGATCTTTGGGCTCGACTGTGTATGATATTCCTGCTCTTCTCACTACCCGTCTTTCTATTCCATTGAGCATCACGTGTCTTGTGAGCCTGTCGAGACATTTAAAGCAACTTAACGCGTGTACACCGGCAGAGCCAACCAGTCCATCACACGACATGCATGAGCACGGATTCGTATTTATTAGTATTATTTTTATTCGGAAGGTCTGCCCACGTTTGCCTTTGGCCAAACTAAGAGTGTTCCACCACGCCTAGAACTATATGATGGAGGAGACATCTCCCCTCTGTGCGGCAAGCAACAGCAACTGTCTGATTGCATTATTGCAATTTCTGCGCCCACTTCCAGCTATGTGTTCTACGTTGCTTGCAACTTCTTTGATACAATGCGTTGCGGTAGTCGCGATGCGATAACAAAATGTCTGGGGTGAATTTCAGCGATTTTGTTTTAGACATTATAGTATAGGATCTTCTAGCGCGAACGTGTGAGTGAGCTTGAGTGCCTCGACGCGATAATCAATCGAAAACTATCGGCGGTAAAGACGGTATGGGCTAGCTAATAAGTTTGTTTGTTGGGAAGCAGACCTAAGGCTATTTTGAGCAATATGGACTTTGTTTTGATAGTTTTTGGAGTTGTGCTCGAGTCAGGTGCGGCCATGATATCCACGAAGCGCATGACACACTTTAAAACTAAGGAGTGCCAGTGTAATTAATGCGTAGTAATCACTTCTGCATAGAGGGTGTCCTTAACATTGTTATCATGTCGTTCTACACCTGTTGATAATGTGTAGTGTGAAGTGGAAGCCGTTTGAAGAAAGGTCGACACCAAGATAGCAAACAACTCTAACGTGTTCAACGGATCGCGTACGAAAGTGAGGACTATCACACTTAGCCAGACCTTTGGGCCTAAATATCCTTGCATTGCTCGTAGTAGAGTTCTTCAGAACTCGTTTATTATTAAATATTTTATAATGAATTATCTAACACAATGCATAATTCATAATTAATAAATAATAACAATTCATAAGAGTTTGATTTCGACTTTAGCAGTGTTGCCTGAATCGAGTTCAGCTAGATGAAGAAAACCATGTCATCTGTATAATGGATAACACCGACCATCAGATAAAATTATTTTGTAAGGTCAGAAGAATCGAAAACTAGCCCAGAGCATATTAGTGGGCCTAAATACTCTTCCTAAGGCTAGCGCGTTATCTCTATAGAGGGATCAACTTACTGTGTTTCAGCTAGTGGTTGATTTACCTGTATGACTTGCCAAATGGATTAAGTATGAACTCTGGAGTACGACCGAGTGCCCTGAGATTGCGTCAAATGCCGCCTCTAAATCTGCAAATGCAGCGCGTACAGGCAGGTTTCTCCTTACAAGAGGTACTTGAGTATGCTCAAGTAGCTTCGCAGGCTGCCATCATTGACCGGGACCTTCCAAAACTAAAATTTTTCAGGGCTTTCGCCGATTGGAGTTCCAGGAAGGAATACATCTATTTTAATAGCATGCGTGAGAGTTTCTAGTATGTGCAGCTCTTCTTAGCGTTGTCGCGTCACGAAAACGGTGTGCTTTCTTTTTATAAATATTTTATACGTTCCGTATATTATCGGGATCCCATGGTTTGTCATCCCAGTAGTATATATTTGTGACAACGTGTACTTGAGAGCCGCACTGAGACCCGCAGTGAGATCTCTTGTGAAGTAATCTGAATTAATGCGGCTTTTCTTTTCTCGACAGCTAAAAATACGAACACTTAATATCTTTAGAGACAGGCTTGTATCACTTACATATCAAGATACTCTGGACCGAATCTTTGCCAAGCATGGTAAATTTACCGAGCAAGATGGTTTAGGGCAAAGCGGTTGTCTTAAGGGAGGTCGTGGGTTTAAGCCCTCGGACTAGGGTCCTTTTGAACAGTTTGGAGCACAATTACTTACAGCCGAGTGGGAAATATCGTATACACCTTAGATACCAATTGCCAAGTCTCCGCAAGAAACATGGCTAGAAATACAGCCGTTCCTGCTCATTGCATCGCAACTTCCACAGAAGGAAGGGTAGCCCAGTGAAGCACCGCATTTGCTAGGTTTACAATTTAAGGCGACACAACAGATGCCAGTAGCGATACCGTAAGCACAATATCTTTCAACCGCGTCTCTAGCTCATTACAGTAATGCCCGTTCAATAGTTGAACCCCAGCCTAACGTCTCTAACGATATTGCTGATTCCTATTGATGATTTGCTATACTCTTGACACTTGAAAGTTAACTGAGTACCAAGGGTTGATAACAGTGTTAACGCCTTGCGCTCGTTTCTTTTGCTATTGACTTACATTTACGTGTAGGTCAGATTTGAAGCTAATTAATAGGTCAAACACCTAACTACAGAAAGCAAGTAGGCTGCCTTGGAACGGTTTGAGCCTTCGAAAACGACGTGGCTTTATTTTTATTGTTCAACAGTTCGTTGTGAAGTTACAATGCCAAAAACCCGTTCGTATCTAACACGGGCTTTTATCGAATGGCGTCAACTAAAAACCTAGTATCTGCCCTTCTCGCCGCGTGCTGGCTGACGCCGGTCTTCACTTCTGGCCTCGTTCACACTCTGGAGGTTAATCCGCGTTGCTCCTCAAAGTCACTTGGGTGTCAGAGTCTTGCCAGCACACCTGATGCACTGTTTGCTTGCATTGCTCTCTATAGGTCAGCTGCCTGCAACGTGGATCACGCACTTGAAGACCGGATTTGCGCACTACTAACTTAACTGCGACTTCACGTCTAGACAACTTCGTTTCACTCGATTGCTCAGCTTGCTCGGATTTATAGTACAAAAAAGATAACACTTTAACAATTATCTGCCTATTTTGTACTACCACATAATAACCTGTTTGTATGTTGCTCACATACAAACAGGTTGTTATGTGGAGCAGGTAGTTCAATAAGTTTTTAGAATGAGCTTTTTAGAATTCGAATTTTGGCACGCTTTCACCGCTAATAGGAACTGCAACTTTTCGACTGCTAGCGCTCAATATATTATGGTGATTGGCCGTTGCGATTTCGTTTGATAGCTTTTCCCGTGCAACGTATCGGCGTGATTTTAAAAAATGGAGAAAAAAGAGTTTCGAGTGGTTATCAAGCATTTTTATTTCAAAGGTTGGAATGCGACCCAAGTAAAAATTGAGTTAGACGAGACGTACAGTGACTCTGCGCCATGTTTTGCCACTGTTTCCAAGTGGATTAATGTGTTAAAAAGAGGTCGCAGGAGCACCGAGGATGAACTACGTCCAGGAGGCCAAAAAACGGCAACTGATGAGGAAAACGTAGAGAAAGTGCGAAAAATTCTTGGCACAGATAAGCGAATGAACATTAAGGAAATAGCGGAGGCATTAGGGATTAGTTTAGGCAGTGTGCATTTTATCCTACACGAAAACTTGAAGATGAAAGAGCTTAGAGCAAAATGGCTGCCGCATTTGCTCAACCAAGGCCAAAAAGACGCGCCTGTTTTGGCTTTACAGCGAAATTTGGCCAAGATGTCGAACAATCTGTCGGATTTTTGGTGCAGATTCGTGACCGTCGATGAAAGCCGGGTTCGTCACTACACTCCCGAGACCCAAGAAGCATCTTGCCAATGGTGTGCACCTGATGAAGGACCTCCGAAGAGGGTGCGGACAACGGCATTAACCGGAAAGGTGATGGCTACAGTTTTTTAAGACCAACGTAGAATAATGCTGGTCGACTACCTTGAGAGCTGTAAAACGATCACAGGAGAATATTATGCAAGACTGTTGGACTGCCGTTAGCAAGAACTCATCGTGAAACGGCCCGCTTTGCAGAAGAAGGTTGTCCCGTTTCACCAGGGCAATGCTCCTGCACACAAGTCCCGGCAAGCATCGGCAAAACTGGCCCAACTGAGGTTCGAACTTATTGAACAACCCTCCTATTCTCCAGACCTGGCCCCTCTGATTATTTCCTCTTCGGACATTTGAAGAATAGTCTCGGTGGAAAGCGTTTTTCCAGCAATGAAGAGGTTAAGGCTGCTGTCAATGCCTATTTTCAGTCTAACGACGCGGAATTCTACTCAAGAGGTATGAAAGCTCTGAAATCTCGGTGGGAAAAGTGTATTGAGCTTCTCGGGGAGTATATCAAATAAGAAAAATTTAAAAACATGATTTGGAAAATTCTCGGTTTTCATTCTAAGAACTTATTGAACTACCTATATATATATATATATATATATATATATATTCAATTTCAATTCAGACGTGGTTTATTTACGGAACTGCATACATTCACATGCTTAAGTTCTCGTTATGAAAAGTGGTACAAGGGTTTGGGAATAAAAGAAGAAAAAGAAGAAGATAAAGCAGCAGATAATACCTATACCATATTATTGGCGATACTGACATACAAGGCAAAGGAGCACACTGAGTTATAACTTCATAAACATTATAACTCGAAATGACAAGTGAAAACTAAGAAATTAGATCATCGCTCTCAGTAGATTCCCTTTCTCCGTCATGTATTCCTATTTAAAAGCCATATTTTGACGTCTCGGGTAAAGCAGGTCAGGGACTTCGAGTGACGGATTTCATGCGGGATACTCTCCCATACGACGGGCAGTCTATATACAAGAGATTGGGTACTAGATCTTTTCTGTACCCGAGGTATCACAAAAGTGGTGGCCCGTCGCGAGGTTTTCCGCCGCTGAGAGACTAGAGGGAAGGCAACCTCAACAGGTACTAAACTACGACTGATCTTGAAGCCGAAAGTACCTACTTGAAGACGATACAGCGAATCGATGGATAGGATCTTATAATCACAATATATATATCTAACAGATTGGCTACGTCTCATCCCAAATATAGCCCTCAGTGCATCGTTCTGCATGACCTGAGCCCGATGCAGAACGTGATTATAACCACTTCCCCACAAGAGAATGCCGTAAGTGAGTACCGGCACAAACAGCGTTTTGTAGATCAATATCAGTCCATCCAACGGAACTCCCACCCGACGCAAACGTCGCAAGGCCGATATAACTGCAAAACATTTGGGTGTTATATGATCAATATGAGCGCGCCAACTTAAACCATCGTGTAATATGAGGCCTAAACATTTAGTAGTTGACGAGAACTTCAGACCGAATTCTGAAGAAAGCCGATCAAGATCCGCCCGCAACTTTAGTTGAGGAGAGCGAAACAGAGTGAGACTAGTCTTGCTAGCATTAACAACGAGGCCGAAATAATTAAAGATTTTGATTACCTCCTTCACTTGAGATAGTGAGCGCGGTATATCGAGGGCTTGAGAGTCAACCCTAAATAAAAGTGAAGTATCATCGGCAAAAGCTAGCGGTTTACCAATGCTCTCTTTTTCAATATTAAGCAGAATGAAATTAATTAGAATCAAAAAAAGAAACGGTCCTAGCACCGATCCTTGTGGAGTTCCAATATTGACAGATCTCCACGAGGAAACCACTTGCCCTATACGAACGGACTGCAATCTAGAGGATAGAAATGAATTAAACCACTCTACTGTACTTGCAGAACACCCAAGGTTTTGCAAGATTTGAAGAATGAAAGAATGGCGAACGCAATTGAATGCCGCAGTGACATCGAGAAAAACGCCTAGACAAGCTTTTGTCGATTCAACGGAGTCGGTTACAAACTGCCAGAGATGCGCGAGTGCCAGACCCGTGGACCGACCGTGACGAAATCCAAATTGATTAGGCGAAAGAAAGCTGCAGGATTCGAGGAAGTGTTCCAGCTGCAAGAGAGCAAGCTTCTCGAATAGCTTTGAAATGCAGTCAACCAAGCTGATAGGTCGGTAGCTTTTAAGCTCCGCAACGTCGCCTTTCTTTTTGTAAATAGGTGTAACAAAAGAAGCCTTAAGGGCGGTTGGAAACACTCCAGATGCGAGTGAAAGGTTCGCTATGTGCGTAAGAGGACCAGCAATGTATGGAGTACCAAGTTTTAGAAGTTGAGCAGGAAGTCCCGTTGCACCGCAGCTCCAGCTCCGTTTCTGCTTAAGTAATATCGAGGTCACCTCCATTACTGTTACAGCGCGAAAACTGAAGGTAACGTCATTACAGGACCAAAGGTTCCTTAATCGCGGTCTAATATCGTCTTCAAGACGCAATGAAGAGACCGTCTCCAAACCCACCGACACGAAGTAGCGGTTAAATTCGTCGGCTATTAAAACAGGATCTGTGGAAGTTTCTCCTGAAGAGGTGACAAGAGCAGTAGGCAACTCGGCTGAGCCTTTATGTTTACCACAGGACCTGTTAATGAACTGCCAGAGACGGCGGGAATCACCACGTAAGGTATCAAACCGCTCCTTATAGAACGCTGAACGAGCAATACGAACAGCGGTTTTGTACCTTTTCTGGCTCACCAGATAAGCATGTTTACTTTCTGGGGAATTAATCTTTTTGTGCCTAATGTACATTTTGTTGGCATGCTTTCTTAGGCGACGCAGTCCTGGCGAGAACACAAACGTGTCACCTTTTGACGCCTTCGTACGCTCTATGAGGCGTAAACTGAATGATGTGTTATAAATACCCCGAAGGGTTTGTTGAAAATTCTCGAACGCTAAATTAACATCATTTGAGTCATAGACATTGCTCCAGGAAATATCACTTAGGCGATTTAAGAAGGTACCCACACCAGCAGCGTCATGAACCCGGGTGAAGATGGAAGTAGCGGCCTGAAGCGTCGTTGAAGTTTCTCCGCATTTGAGCAGGGAGACGGCAACAGGGAAATGGTCCGAGAATGACAACGTATTTAAAACCACTGGTTGAACTTTAGAGAATGTAGAACAGCCCCTAATTGCAATGTGATCAATGCAAGTTCCAGAAAGAGGTCTCGTGACACGATCGATGAGATGTATATATATATATATATATATATATATATATATTTAAATACAGATGCATAAATATATATATATATATATAGTATAACAACAGTGACAGTACAAGAGAGCAATCAGCATCGCGGGCGATTTGAGCATATGCGTTTGCATCTCCTAGAAAATAGGCTAACGGTGAAGTGAAGCCGATAGGTGGATTCTGCTGCTTTGCGCTTTTAATGCGTAGCAATGTGTGCGGAATGCCTAAAGATCAAATCAGCAAACAGTGCGCGTACAAGCATGTTCTAAGAGCATGCATTCTAATGGGCACTCGAGAAAATCGTCGTTTTCGGAGAGCATGTCACTTAGCAAAGCTCTAACGCCACCTGGCGACGCCAACGCCACAAAAAGAATCGCCTGGCCAAAGAAAACTAGATCTCGAATAGTTTAGCCGGCCGTTTTATCAAATAAATAAACCGAATTACGAACAGAAACACGACGGCCGTTATACGTGCCACGATAGAAGAATAGATTCGGGTGGCCGCCCTCTGCTAAGGCTGACATCATTAAAACCAACAGCCTACTGATCTAACTGAGAGTACAAATATATATATATATATATATATATATATATACATATAGCTTGCATATTTGTACATTAGACGTATAGAGACATATATTTTCACTATTTTATTCATTTGTATGTAATAAAAGTTGCCCGTCAAAGGGATTTAGCTTTTTGACAACTTCTCTAAGCAGCACAAAGATATACGGCAAAGGGATAACGCGCAGATATCAAACAGGTGTTCAAAACCATGAAAATTGTTGTTTGGCGTAGCTATTAACTCGATTATTATTAACTATTAACGATTCAGGCGAACGACAGAACGATAAAGCCGTTTAAACCTAACATTGTCGCAGATTTCTATGTGTGGTCATTAGCACTAACAAGCAGGTATACGTACGCACAGGGACAATATGGGGACCAAGCGTTGATCTAGGTCGAACGTAATAGCATAATACCAAACGGAGGCAATGTGACGGTGCCTTTCTGCGATGTCCAACTGTCATTCAGCAATAGTGGCCTGTAAAGAGTGATCTAAATGTCTTGATCTTCTTAGCAAGACCAAATTCCCAAACGTTACTTGCCTTCACTAGTGCATCATTGCACCAAACACACACACACATATATATATATATATATATTGTAGTCTCTTAGCGCGCACTGGAGCATCCCTTCCTGAGGACCCGATTTTCTGGATCGCTGCCGTTGTAGTATAAATATACGACTAGCATATCTTCTCAATTCAGCAGAGGACGAGGTCAACAAAGCACTGCCTCGAGCAGTTTCTAGCTAGTGGCGCATGGCTCAATGCTCTATCAAGTGCTCCCGTTGTAACTCTCTTAGAGGACTTTGTTGTCAGGATCTGCGTTGACCTTTGCCTCGGGATCCCACTAGTCGAGGAACGTGGATGCAGCTGTGGCGAAAAGGTCTCACCGCAAGATCACCATGGCTTATCCTGCATCCGCAGCTTAGACCGTAGGACGAGACACGTTGCTTTAAATGATACCCTAGCCCGTGCTCTAAGGTGTTCCGGCTACCCTAGTATTCTCGAACCCCCAGGCTTGTATACAGACGACTACCGTCTACGGTTTGTATACAGACGACTCTCGTTTAAATGCTATAGTATCTAAATACTCCTTACTACGAAATCTACTATATAAGCAAATTGAATGAACAAACATATATTGCTTTCCTAAGAACTTGCAATCATAATCATGTTTCGTGCGACTTAGCTAGGTTGGAGAACACCGACTTACTTCATGTATATATCATCTTTATTCTGCAATGAAATTAATGTGTATATTATATTATTAATATAGAGTTGATCTATACAAACAGACATGCATGTCTGTTTGTATAGATCAACTGTAAACGAATTACTTTACCTTATGCTTATTAAATATCCATAGAAATAGAAGATGTTGCCATTTGTCGCAATATCGTGTAATCGTTGTCTCGACTATTGGCTTTGCTGCACGTTCTCAACGCACCTCTCTACGCAACAGCAAACATTAACCTTTAACGTTGCCGAGTTATGACTAATGTCGGAGATGATGTAGTCTGTATTCGGCATGCCATCATTGGCAAGCTGCCATTTGCTGCGCTTGTGACACGCGATACATGACGACCCTATCGTGTCTGTGTGAATCGACCTCGTACGCCAGTTTGAGGCTGTTGCTTTCCGAGATTCTCCGAATTCTGTCTAGTGAATTGCTGCAATAGATGAGAAGGAAAACAAGCAATATACTTAGTTATTGCGACGCATATATATATATATATATATATATAGGAGCGACAAAGCCCACATTATTTCAGGTTATTTGGGCACTTTTTATAACATCGTTTTGCATCACGCCGTTTCAGAAATACGTTAGGCAAAACCGCAGCTTTAAGCTAGCCTTTGTAAAAGTATAATGCATGGCTACGCCAATTGTAACCATGTTTAACCTGTCATTATTAGCATTATTTTGTTTACATCATCACCATTTTTCGTGTAAAAATAAATCCTCAAATGTTTTCTTTGTGCAAGTATATACAGGGTGTTTCTATTTGTGTGGCCAAAACGCTAGGGTATGGTCAAACTCGGTGAGAAAATCATTTTTGCCAATGGGTGGAAGCCGGGAAAACGTTTTGTTTAGGAGTGAGGATGAAATTTATAAAAGCAGTTATTCAGCCTTTTTTCTTCTACATAGTTGTGCAAAATCTACGTTTGCGGGAGAACCAGTGAACGCAAAAAGGAACCGATCATACCGGCGTGTTTGGCGGAAAATTCTGCACAATAAAGTATACATTACTAGCTTGCGTAGCAAAAAGCGAATAGCCAGATTAAGGAAAGTCATAAAAAGTCAAAATGTTACGTTAACGCTTTTTTGTGCAACATCGTAATTTTTTCCATTACGACCGAAAATGTACGTTCAAAAGACTACTCTCAGGCAATAGCAGATTTAATGCCTATCATTTTCGTATCAAGGTGATGGTGCTGCGTTACGTAGTTGCCAAGTAACTAAGCTTTTTTGATAGCCATATCGAAAGCGAAGGCATGCATATTTCCATAGGGCGTATGAGAAAGTTAGGTACATATTTTGAGGTTTGGTAGAACTCAGCAAGAAAATAAATTTTCCTAGTGGAAGGAGGGGGCGAAAACGTCTTGGCAAATTTTTACGGTTCTGAACGTGAAAACTTGCACGTAAAACATAACAACTATGACTGTCGAAAAAGCTTAGTGACTTGACAACTACGTAACGCAGCACCATCACCTTGATACGAAAATGATGGGCATTAAATCTGCTATTGCCTGAGAGTAGTCTTTTGAACGTGCATTTTTGGTCGTAATGGAAAAAATTACGATGTTGCACAAAAAAGCGTTAACGTAACATTTCGACTTTTTATGACTTTCCTTAATCTGGCTATTCGCTTTTTGCTACGCAAGCTAGTAATGTATACTTTATTGTGCAGAATTTTCCGCCAAACACACCGGTATGATCGGTTCCTTTGTGCGTTGACTGGTTCTCCCGCAAACGTAGATTTTGCACAACTATGTAGAAGAAAAAAGGCTGAATAACTGCTTCTATAAATTTCATCCTCACTCCTAAACAAAACGTTTTCCCGGCTTCCACCCATTGGCAAAAATGATTTTCTCACCGAGTTTGACCATACCCTAGCGTTTTGGCCACACAAATAGGAACACCCTGTATATATATATATATATATATATATATATATATATGCTTTCGGTCGCGACATCGATTATCCGGCTCCAAAAAAATCCAGCGAAACCTCTAAGCGCAGTTAAAATTTGTCATTCATCTGTACGGGCGCGTTTGATTCGTCACAACACCCTTCGAGATTGCAGCATGAAGCCACAACACGGTGCATTATTCGAGCCGTATATAGATGCTACGGACAGTAACTAACGACGTATCAAACGCTAAGCTTTGGCCAACAAGTAATCTTCTCTAAACTGCGTAGGGAAATTATGCGAGCCACATAGTAATAACCACAAATAATCATAAAATGGATATGGCCTTATTTTAACGAACAGTGTACAGTAAACAGGCTTTTGAGCACGGAATCGCAATACCTTAATACGTAGAAAGATGCACCACTTCCACACGCGGACAACGGAGGCCTGTTATGTAATTTGGTTCGATTTAGAGGGGCGGGGGGTATTACTTTATTTTTGGTATATTATTTCTTTACGTCAAGTTCACACAGATTCTCCAAATAACTTCAGCTTGTAGTTATGACCACAACTTGTTTGCAGCAGGCAAGCATTTCTACCAAAGCGATACTGAGCGAGCATTCTTGTAGACCCACTAGAGCCTTTCAGACAGGATATTTATGAAAGGGGAAGTTTTACCCTCTGCTTAAGCATTTTTACTTATTAGTCGACAAAGCGCAACTTGATCGCACATCACATGTCTTTAGTCGCTTATAGCGTATATATGTATATGTTACTTCTGCTTGAGTTAGGTGATATTTAGGTGACATTTAGCAACAATCTGCTTCAAGATCAACTAAAACTATTATCGATTCCAACCGGAAATGAATTGCTACTCTCCATGGTATGAATTCTAACTATGATCGAACGTGAAGAGACTGAAGCTCGATTGATTGATTTAGGATCGGCTGACTGATACCAATGACGGAGTTGATCGAATGAAAATTAATTAGGTAACTCAGTAACTGTGGAATGTACAATGTATGATGTTGCCCGTCTTGGCGCAGCAATGTCAGCTGGCTTTTCTCGTTGACGAATGAGATATCAACGAAAGGCATTGGCGGTGCTGGCACCACCAAGGACATATTGTGGCGACAGCTGCTCGAAAGCCGTTGAGTGTCTGGGCTTGCGGCCTGGTGTCTATATGGGTTGCCCTGCACAATATATGAGGCGATCTCAAAGCGTGAGGGGCTTGCTTTCGCGCTGCTGCATAAGACGGACGCCGATAAACACAAATGTGCAGCGGTGGGGATCGAACCCGTGCAGGGTTCGATCCATCGATCGATCGCGAGGCGGTACGCGAATGCACTCACCACGCCACCGGGCTCGAAACACGGTGACCTATGTAAATGCTGTAACTAGGCAACTAGTGTGTAGCTTTTGCAGCATCAATAAAGCTAAAGTATACTGGGTAGCAAAGTACGTACGGGCCTATTAATTGTTTTGCTGGATGCCGTGCTCAGGCCACTCACCTCACTTGCCTATGGGGAAGTGCGGGGGGTCGTCAGCGGTGTAATCTCACTAATGACTTGGCTTAACTAGTAGCGTATCGGATGATCAGGAACCATTTGTTTAGCCATCTGCGCGGTCATAATACGTCTGATCGGGAGCAGGAAGTGCTTTATGTGTTTAGTCACCCGGGTGACTTTAGATCTCGGCAGATACCGTTTTGATAAGCTAACGTCAAAGCTGGTTATACCTGCTATGTAAGGTGGTTCTTTTTTTAACGTACATTAGACGGCGACGATGCAGTCATGTATAAAAGCGTCTTCCCCATTGTGTCTGCACGGCACGCAATATATATATATATATATATATTGCGTGCCAATATATAATTTATGGTCATTTAAAAGTGATCACATAAGCCTTGATCGGTGGATTTCAGGTGGAGCCGAGAGGGGAAATCGACCTCTAGGTTTGTCAGATCGCGTAATCACACAGCACTGCTGGCGTCGCGGCACAAGCAAGTGGCTACACGTTGAAATGTAAAACGCGTGATGGCGTACGATGTCAACACAGCAGTTAGTTATAGGTCAGAGCATGCTAGCGGTTAGTTGTATAGCGTGTCTGTCAAGCTCAAAACAAGATTACGGGAGATTACGGGAGCTGAAACGCTACGGAGAATGCATTAGTCCATGCGCAATTGTATGGTAGCTGTTTTCGACAAGACTGTGTGTGCTATGTGTCGTCAGGCGTACGCTAAACTGGGCTGGCATGCTTCTGCGGGTTCACAGAAGATTCCTGGTTGGCATAGCCTAGAGTGGAGCCTACATGGGTAGCGTATCGGATTAACATGTGGCCTTTGCCTCTATTTAACGGGCTGTTTCTAAACGTTGCAATAGACAAATGACTCACTTACGCGGGATGTCTTGAAAACGTCTCCGTGGAAGCGCCAATGATCGACTACACAACGACCCGAGTTTCGTCTCATACCTTAAAAAATACTTTTTGGGCTGACTCTCAGCCAAGATTTAACGTCTACGGGTCCGCTTTTCGCATTGCTTCATAGACGGACCCCAATAAATACAAATGTGCAACGGTGGGGCTCGAACCCGTGCACACCAATGCACCACGCCACCGGGCTCGACTTCCCATACCTTAGGAGCATAGAGAGAGAACATAAGTGGTTGTCACCAAGACCTTGCAAGCTTTGCTTGCTCTTTGCCCAATGGGGCCTCAATTGCTTCACACAACATGAATGTATCTACCGCTCTCACAAGACGAGTTGTAGGGTAGCTCTTCTTCTTTGGTTAAGCTACTGAGCTAGTTTTCAGCATTTTATTATTAAAGTCGATTATATTTATAGTACGTATATATACATAGTTAGTAAGCTAGCTAATTCACGACGGCACAACAGTTTATATCTTAGGTACGTTTTTCCATATAAAGACAGCGTCAATCGTCAGCCACTTGAGAGAGTACAAGCACGTATAAAGTGACGAAAACCGCATAGTGCATGATAAAATATCTCAACTTGGCCTTTGTATAGTTAAACGATTTTTTTTCTGCTTGTCTGTAGGTCTTTCAACACCAGTGTGTTTCTCACAGCTAGAAAGGTCAATCTAAGTACGGAGATTCCAAGTGAGCCCTAGAACTTTTTGAAGATAGATTACATTGAAACTGTCAAGATTTTCAATTGTAGATTTCGTCTCCTGCAGACAAAACAAAATGGCCAACGTTTGTGTGCTGATCCGCCTAGATTGTGCTTGAAATCACAATTAAGCCTTGCGAGACCAGCAAATCTCGTGAGGAAGGTAGCAGATTATGGAGTCTAGTGGGCTCACTCGATGTTTCGTCCAATATTGGTAAGCTTATGGTTAAAACGTTTTGTAGAACTGTTTTCGTTACTTGTCATGCGTTTTCTTGTTTGTGACAGACCAGTGCCACTCGGTTAGCGCACTCCGTTACATAGACGTAAATATGAAATGGTGCAAGCGCGTTAATCTGGGTAAGTGTGTACACTGAGCCACTTGTTTTATCCATTATTCTTTTCGAGAACTTTAGCATTATGAAAACCCAATTGCTTTAATAAACCAAACATTGGATTGTATGTATAAGTATTTGTTTTTTTTCTGATCAGATGTAGGAATGCAATTTCCGCCTAGAGTTTATTACTATGAGTGCGCCTACTTTCAGCGACTTAACCAAAGGCCGCTCCGTCAATTCGGAACCTGCAGTGTACCACAGGATCTGCGTCGTTATCCTGCAGTGCATACATTGGGCAAGTCATTAGGCTGGGCCGAATACGTCGGACAGGCAGTACTTTTATCTCGTTACAGTGCGGTGAAGTTCTCCTACGAGTTGTTTACGGGAATGATGAGCGAGGGGTTGAACTATTTATTGTATTGGCATTATCGATCCATACGGCGGAACATACGCAGAGAGGTATACGCAGAAATGTAGCAATTATTTGATACACGCAAATCTGCCCGTATGTGTGCTGATTTGCGAACCGAACTATGCGAACGTCACGGGGTGATCGTTTAGTGAATGGATCGTTTATACATATACGTATATACCTATATTATACATTCAACTGTTATAGATGAGGTGACGGGCTAGTGATTGAGACTACTCAATCCGTCGCAAAAAACAGGTTCAGGGGCGCACGAAAATCAGATTTTCTGTTCCTGTTAAATCAGCACGTATGACTCAGATAAAGGTAATAAACAGGGAACGGAAAATACCTTAAGAAACGGGCTCTTAGAAAGAATCCACATTTTGAAGTAACTCACTTTTAATTTAATAGACTTGGTAATATCTTACCTGACCTGCTTCTCCGCAGTAGTTTTGTCGCGATTTTTTTTTGTTAGCGTCTTACCTAATGTAGGCTGTAGTTTAGGAGGGAATTAGGGTTACAATCAATCATATGCGGTGTAAAGTATTTGAACCACGTTTATAAGCTTTATTTAAAAGCATAATTTGTATAAGCTATGTTTGAAAATATTACTTTTATAAGCTAGGTTTAGGGCTAACTTTACAAGTAAGGTGTAGGGTATGGTGGGTTGGGCCTTATGACAACTGCTTCTGGCATAGAGATCTTTGTGGCCATAAGGGTACGTCCCTGGGCTGGGTCGGAAAAGACTCTGTTTAAACTGCGGCATACTTTTTACTGCTATCACCACGTATGTCTAGTATGATGAGGATGATGGCCACATTAAACCAGTATAGAAGCTGTGCGGTATTGATCCCAGCAAAGTCAACAAAGAGACCACAGCATTCCTATATATACAACTGGCTGCCTGCTTACTACTTTCTTACTTAATCGCCCGCAAACTCAAATTCGTTAACTACAACATCTCTGTTTGTTTGTCGCGGTGGTTTTGCAGCGTTAGCCGTAGCGCCCCGCTAAACGACCCAAGCGCGATTCCCTTCGAGCTCGATAAGTTGCAGCATTGAACCTAACTTCTTTTGCCTAGTATCGTACCTAGTAGTCCGTATGCGTCGCCCAGGACGGTGACGCCATCTTGCCAAGAGGGTATTGGCCTTGCTTGGTAAGCGAGCACACAATCCGCGGAGCGGATGAGCAGCGCCCTCTGGGGCCGCCCGTATTGTGTGTGAAGCGCTTTCGCTCCACTCCACTCCGCTCCACTCCACTCCGCTCCACTCCACTCCGCTCCGCTCCACTCTACTCTACCCTAACCTACCCGTACCGCTTCAATAGCACAGAGAACACTCAGCTATATGAGGAATAACGACAACCAACAAACAAACCAACACTCTTACAAACAACGCCATAGAAATCAGCTCATACTCATAAACTCCATATCCACAACATGGCCTAACAAGGAAACGACGACCAAACATTGAAAACTTGATAGATAGTAATGAGGAAAACAAGCATTTATTAACGAAACCTTAACTTGTCCAACCAGGTAATGGAAGTGGGGCGTCATATAGACAGGCTACGGCTAGAAGACGAGAAGAAGATTGTATTTGACGACGGCAACGGTAGCGTCATTGTTCTGTAAAACAGAAATGAACGAAAACAATCCAGGCATTTTAACGGAAACAACGATACGAGAGAACGAAACAAGGCTCTGAGTAAATATCTGTTTGATGAGTTTTCCTGGCAGGTGGCGACCACGGTCTTCTCCCATGGTGGTCTGCTTTGCGGCGTCGCGTTTCTGCCCGGCGACACGCCGCTACAGGTAGTGCCGCATTTTCTGTACGCCACAGCTACCCCTGCATTCGGGCGGATACCCGGAGTTCGTTCATCGCGGCAGGATGCGAAACTTGGCGAGGCTCCCGTCCAACCATGTCTGGCGGAGGTCGTTGTCGGGGGCGGCGTTATCATTTGCACTCCATGAGATGCCTGGAGCTTCGCAGACCAGAGCACCTGATGAAGTACAATAGACACACACCCAAGACCCATGTCGCCTCTCGTTGAAGCGGCCCCGTTTAGCGCGCCGCTAGAGACTAGAGTGGACTTGGCGTGCGTCCTCGCGGACGCTGTTCCGGTGGCTTCCGGCTTCATGCTCTGGACATTCTGCCGGGGCCATCGTTACACGGAGGATCGATTTTGCTCTTGTCCGACGACACGGGTGACCTTCAACCCGCCACCGTACAAGCTCGGGCCATACTTACCCTGATTGACAAGTGCGCCGATTCGCGCCAAGCGCGTTTCGGCGCTGACGAAGATCCAGAGGCACCCGCGCGCTACTTCAGGTACCTGACTAGACGAAAGATGAAGCCACAAGCACCTGCTGTAGCACGGGGCGCAACTGGATGAGTCTAAATAAACGAGACTTCAAGCTAGTCGTTTGATGTTTGCTTGCTTGAGGTGCGCTGCCGGCCGCCATAGGGCCTCCTATGCCTCCGAAGGCCTACCGGCCATACTCACCTTTGAGGCGGCGATATACTTACCCGGTGCCGACCCTGTCAATGAAGTGGGTACACTAGTGTTTGGTCGTTAGCCAAAGATTCGGCAGTTTCAGCCTGCAGAACGGCGGGACGTGACGTTCTCGTCAGAGGCCCGGGGGCAAATGAAGAATGAGGGCGGTGGTAGGCCCTCAAGTAGCGCCACAGACGCCCTTGCGCTTCTGGAGCTGAAACCCCGGCTCCCGGGTCTAGGTGACGCGTTGCCTCTACCCTTTCCCTCCTGCGCTACTGGGAGACGGCAATGGGAGCGAGCAGGGGGGGGGGGTAGGATCAAGATGGCCGTAAGGCGGCTGCGCATGCGCTCCTGATCCCCTGGGAGTGCCCCTTGGCGCTGTGTGCAAGACGGAGAAAGTAATTTGCCCGCTTCATCCGGGTTGGCGTAGCATAGTCGAGAACATACTAAACTCCTCTCATACTAACTCTAGGATGCACACTTTTAAGAGAAATTCGTACTAATATTAAGATAGAGAGCAAACCCAAATACACTAGAAAACGCGTAGAAGAGTCAAAACGTCTCCCTACACGAGAAACGTATGGTTCTTCCACATAGGTACGCTGCAATCTTACGAGGCGGAATGCGTGTATAGTCCCAACACCTAACAACAACTTTGCCATACACAGCTTCAACACATCTTGCGAACGGAACGAGCCTTCACCAACGAAATACTAGGTCAGGAACGAGCTTTGCAGACAAATTTCGGAAACAGCATCGTACTCACCCCAGCTTGTGTCGTCGTGCAGCGGCGACGCCTTTGCTAAGATGACCAAAGTCTCGTACCTCGGGCAGCTTTTGTGACGGCTGAGGTCTGCGCGTCCTAGGTTTCATTGAAATTGAATCTAAATTCGAGGTAACCAAACTAGCTCGATAAAAGGGTGTGTGTAACGCCCCAGAGAAGGCGGTTTGATGGCTAGCGCACTCCGGCAAGGCTCAGAGACTGCTCCCAGTTGTCGTTTTGTCGGTAGGGGCCCTCCTGGCTAGGCAGGCACTGTCTCCGGTCCTGGTCGCGCTCTCTGACAGCGTTAGGCTTCGTACCTGCTGGACCGACGATGCTGACGCCGCTGCTCCTGTTGCGGAAGCTGACACACACTGAGCCGCGCCGGAGAAATGCTCACTGGCCGGCTGATTGGACGAACTGGGGCGGCCGACCTCCTGGCCAGCGGCTTATCAAGCCTTCGAGGGGCATGCGCCGAGGTGTCCGACGTGACCAGCGCCCTCTACAATGCTGCAGAGAGATGGCGGGGCCCTGCTAAAGGGACACCGTGCTGCCGGTGGCCTCTCGCCTCTCTGCGACATCTGGGCTCGGAAAGGCCACGGGCCCCCCTGCCGCTGACAGTACAACGTCCCCCAGACTGTTTCCAGGCTCGCCCACCGACCGGCCCGCTCACCCCACGCCGAGGCAAGGCAAGGAAGGAATGTTCCGCTCTCGGCGGCGGCGGCGTGATGCAACTCACCGCTCTCGATCACCAACCACCGGCCGCGGGCCCTACCAGCGTAGCGGCATCACCACCATGGAACGGCAGGGATCATCGAGTGTTGCTGGTTGAACTAAATGAAGAACAACTTAACTAGCGACCTAGCGACTAGTTCGTGATTCATGGCGTGGATAGCGTCTCCAAGCAGCAGCAGCAGCGTCGTCGTCTTGTCGATGCGCAACCTCTGTCTCGCGTCCGCCCGAACATTTTCGGCCAGCCCGGGGGCCGATGCAGCAGTCCACACATGCAGCGGCCCAGCGATAGCACGGCGCGGAGCTAGGGCGTCGCCGGGTCCGCATCCTCTACAGAGGAGACACTTGTAGATTCTTCGAACGTCTCAGATCTCTAAAGCGCTTCACGTTTTGCTATGCTGTCGGCCGTTTCGAGTTCACTTCTTCGACCTTCGGCCTTTACAGAAATCCAGTACTTTTGTCTATTAGTTAGTTTGTGGTGCCCGATTACCCACGGTCGATAAAGCGACAATATTGCTTGCCTTACTTGCGCCGCACAGTTTTCTTTTCAATCTATAAGCATCCAGCTCGTGCACGAACTGGAACGGTGCCAAACAAGCGTTGTTTCTTAGTTGTCTATAGCATTGTGGTTGTTAAATAGCTCTGGGGCAGTTATTGGGTACCGCATAATTATGCGATCATAAACACTTGAGTCTACGTACAGCTACAATAGAATATTGCTGGTACGCTGACAAGCTTACGACACGTTCTTTTTTGTTTAAGTTAATATACGCCGTTTAAAATGGCCGCAATATACCCGCGTCGTGAAAACACCAGGGCAGAACCTTTTGACCTTCGAAATAAAACCGCTCTCTGTGTGGCAAATAAATGCCACACAACCGAAAAGTTTGACTAAGCGCTGTACATTATACGTCAGCTATGTCGATGTTTAACAGCACGTCCGTAAAACGACATTTGTTAAAGTTAAGGTGCCTGTGGTGCACAAACGGCACTATTATTGATGGAACAAAAACAAGCACTAAATTATTACTGATTTTCTGAATTTGCTTGTTTTCTAGTTTCTAAAGGCACTTATGTAATTCACCATCGTGTATTGTGTGTATATATGAAGAGGCTTTTTATTGTATTAATAATTTGCACTGCTAATTATCAAACTAATTTGCGCTGTTCGTAGCTTGCCAATGCGACGAAGGCAGCACTGCAACCTGCCTCAATTTATCTCGGTCTACAAATCAGCCTAGAAATTCGATCTAGTTAAAGTCCTGCAAAGGAGCGTTCGGATAAGTGAAGATATGTGATTCTGTAGGACCAGTTTTCGTGAGGGCAGAAAGGAGGGGTTACTACTATAGCAGTGCCGAATGCGGCGTTATGTCTTAATGTTCATGATCGTTAACACATGAATCTGTTCTGCTGTACTTTTAGGTTTGTATTTTCGATCAGTCATCTACCTAAAGTCAATTTGCTATCCGTCGCCTGTTCGGTCGTATTGACCTCGTTGCGCATCAACAGGTGTTGTCGTTGCTCCACTTCTGCCTTTCTTTTCCTTGTCACAGTGAGGAACCGACTGGCTGATAGTTAAGCTGGGGCGGCGCGTCGCCCCAATCCAGGAAACCATCCCATTTTCACCCGCATTCGCTGGCAGCGTATCTCCGACGACGTGATGTCAGGCGGGCAATGCTGGCGACGAACGGTGCAGCGAATGGGACAACGAAGTGCGAACAACCGTACCTAACTTCGATATATTGTCGTATCGATCAGCATTTGTATCTCGTGCGCCCACTGCCCAGAGCCCTATGCCGAGGACGATGATTATGACGATACCACACCCACACGTCCGTCCAAGGCGCATTGCGGTGGTTTGTGCTGTTTTGTAAGTGAGTTTCCAAGTCGCAAGTCGGTTTTCATTTATAGTGCCGTCCACTGCGCGCGAGTGATGCAGGACCCGAGCGCCGAGAAGGCGCGCCACAGAGACTATCTGGATACAGCCCGAAAAAAAACAACCAAAAAGGAGCAAAAGGGGGATACAGAGCGAAACATTTCGAGAAGGACGGCTTGTAGCACGGCCCCCACAATATCAATGAGAGTTCACAATGAGAGTCAGCGACTAGTCATGCTACCACAGGAACTGTTGAAAAAACTCTAGACATTTGAACATGTCTACGTATGCTGCCGCTTAACGCGTCCCTAATATAAAACGGTAACATGTGTATTTAGGTAAACAAGCCAAGCAAAAATGATAGACGCCCATCAGTATAGTCGCTGTTGGCGCTTTGAGGGTGACGTCCGCCTCAACGTATTGTATTGTAGAACGCAGCATCAACCTTAAGTAGGGTAGATAACTTGTTGCTGCTAAAATTGTTGTTGCTGCCGCCGTTGTTCCTTGAACTGAATTTTGCTTCAGCTGACTAACAATGCTATAGATCCATGATGGCGGCGGTCGAGGTGATGATGCTTTAGAGTAGAAGGGCGACGCGGGGGGACGGGGGGAGGGGCTGTGTCAAAGGCGGAGCCTCTGGGCATCTGTGTTTATGGCGGTCTAACGTAGCTCTACTCCGCAGGAACAACTAGGGGGCGCGGGGTGGGGGGGTGGGGGGTCGTGCGTTTAGGGGACGAATGGCTGACGATGGCCGGGATCTTCGACTTCGGACCAGCACAACCAAGTTTCTATACGACGCTAGAGATCGACTTCACCAACCGGCCGATACCAATCAGCCCAGCAACGTCCAGAAAACAGCGAACCAGAACAACATGATTCCAGATCCATGAAGTAGCGCCGCGATCATAGATGATGATCGTGGGGCATCGGGGGGGGCGGGGGGGGGGGGGGTGGGGCGACGAGTACAACGACGATGGTGGCGCCACCAATAGCGGCGGTAGCTGCAGACCAGCAACAGCAGAGGCCTCTCGCCTCCTCCTAGCGGTGGTGGTAGGGGGGGGGGGGTGCAGCCATGGCCGACACTTCCGACGTATAGATTTGCCCTAGCGCCTCCCCTCGACGAGAGACGTCGACCCCATAAACAGCACAGCATCACAACACCCCCTCCCTTCTGCGCGTGCCTTGCGCCTTGCGGAGCGGTGGTCCTTCGTTTCGTCTGCTCTGCTCTCGTACGATGAGGCTTCTGGTACTACGATGATGACGATGATGATGATGATGGTAGTGGTCATTCGTACGACGGAGCCAGCCCGATCGCCGTTGCTGAAGCCGCGCGCTCAAGGGAAGGTTGCTATTGCCAAAGTTGCCCCGCGGTGGCAAGCAGGCTGTGGCGGTGGCTGAAGATGCGAAAGGACACCTCGTTGAGGAGGAATGGTGGTGGTAGTAGTAGTAGAAGTAGTAGTAGTAGTAGAAAGAATAGGAAAAGCCGTACTTTGAGGAGCAGAAACAGCAGGAGAAAAAGGGCAAGGCCTCGTGACGGGGAGAGGCGGCCTGTTCCAGACCGTCGGCAGCCACACAGAAGACGGCTGCGGGGTAGCCGACTGGCGAACTGGGGCTCACTGCCTGCCTGCTTGCCTCTCCTTTTTTCCTTTTCTCTCTACCTCGCTCTATCGCTATCTCTATTTCTCCCTCTCCCTATCTCTCTCGGAGCGCGGCGGCCGTGTATGTATACAGCGTTCGTGGAAAAGTGAAGAACTAACCGTAGCGAGAAGGAGGAGGGCAGACTCAAACCACTGTTGGTCGGCGACTGAGTGTAGTGAGTGGGTGTTTGCTCCGCGTGCCCACGAACTTCTCCACAGTGGCGCCGCTGCTCAGCAGTGGCGGCAGCCGCTGCTGCACTCCGCACTGCGGGGGCCTCTCTCTCTCTCCCTCCATCTTCTTCTTTCTTCTTCATGGGTAACGGCGGCCGCGGCCCTGGACGACTGATGCCAGGCCAGTTTGTTGGGTCACCTAGCCCACAGAGCGAGAGCGAATGCTGCTGTGTCTGTGTGTTGCTGTAGCCGCAACCAAGCTTCGTCGTACACGTCCTGCGGCTGCTGCAGCCGTCACTGCTGGAGCTGCCCTATTCATTTTCCTCTCAAATCCTCTCTCTCTCTCTCTTTCGCGCGCTTGTTCTACATGTTTCCTCTCTCGGTTGTCCTGTATGCTCACTCTCTCCCTTTATCCCTCAGCCTGTCTGTTCCCTTATTCCTTCGTTCCTCTCACCCGTCCTGTATGCAGGCAACCTGCTGCTGCTGGGGCTGGTGCTGCTGCCCCTGTAGCTGTTGTTGTTGCTGCTGCTGCTGCAGGACGACGCCGAGCAGGACGAGTTACAACGACGACAACGCCAGCATTAGCGGCGGCCGGCACAGCCCTGACTGGGCCTAGATCGGGGCTCGTCGTGGCCAGACGAACGAACGAACCAAAGAATGAATGGGCAGACAGCCAAGCCATATTCACAGACACGGGCACCGCAGGGTAGGCCCAAGCCATCTGATGGCCAAGCCGTGCCGGGGCTGAGGAGGATAACACAGCTCGTGGATCCACCATCTCTGCTGGAACTGCTCAGGCCGTTTCTCGCCGTTTCTGTTGCTGCATGCAGCACCCGTTGGCGCGTCGGTCGTAACGACTTTACAGCTATTCGCAGCTATTCAGCACATATAGCGCTAATATTAAATTTAAAGAAAAAGCAACGCGTAAGATATGAACAAAATGATTAGGTAAGAGCTATATATATATATATATATATATATAAACGGCATCTAAAAGGATGCGTGTAGAAGTTGGTAACAACCGTGTATATACCTATACAAAAAATGTAATCAAACGCGTAGATGAAATATAGAGAAAATATGTATTTGCATTGCTTTAGTAAAATCAAAACAAAAAAACTCATAGAGCGCGACTCTGCCGCTAAGAACCACCTGTAAAATAGGTGGTGGTTTGTGTGAGAACACACCCAGACGATATCCCCCCAGGTCTTGGTCCCCAGGTGAAGAGACATCTGGGAGATAAAGGAGTTTTCGGGTGAATAAACACTTGGAAGACGTGAAGTGCCACTAAGCGTTTGCTTCGTGCAATGGTATATATAAGTACATGCACACACTAGCACCTCTTCTGAATGCCTATATTGGCCCATTAATAAAGGTATTGTTCTGGAAGCGGGCAAGTCTGGTCGTTAGTCGGTTTTGAATTACCAACGTGTTAAGCGCCCGAACACAGTGATCGCGTGTGTCGATTGGGGCCCAACATCGGGCTCCACTCCCTTGCCCTGGTATCCGTAGAGTGAGTGAGACGCTCTCTTAAGCATGTGCCAACCTGATCACGCACATCAGGTACACGCGTAGCTTTCCGGTGAAAATCCGGAGAAAATTCGAAGCTGTTCCAAATATCAGCTGTGAGCAGCACACGACGACTCTGCCTGTTTATAATCGTCATATTTGGTTTACGCTTTGTCGTTTTGGTTTGCGTTATTATCAGTACAAGTGCTAGTCGTTCACCACATAAGATGATGTCAAATGGTGTCACACAGAGTGAGTTACCGTACTTAAGCACTACGTATGTAAATCTCTCTCTTTTTGCCTGATATACAATTGAGTTCAATCTCGGCTCGACGCATAGGCTTTCAAAGCGATATATATATATATATATATATATATATATATATATATATATATATATATATATATATATATATATAAAGCTTAAATATGGGAAGTTCTTTTGTGGATACAACTACAACACAATTGTGTGCGTTTTGGCTAGGTAGCTTTAGAGTTCGCTTAGTAAAATGAAACTAGAAGTCTAGCTCTCATTCGGCGCTGTGCTGCAGGCCCGGCGAAACAGCGAAGAGCGAAAGGGCGGAAGGAGAACGGAGGAAACCTCCGCCCGACAAATCGACGTTCGAATCGACGTCTTTGGTGAAGCTTTCGGCGCTGTTGCTGCTGGCTTTTCTATAGAACGAGATCTCCATACGAGAAACATGTCGTTCTTACAGAAATCTGATATGAACATATGCACCCACCTAGTACATGAACGTGGCACGTACACGTCCAATTGCGTATATAATGTTCACCAACCACATACCTCTGTATATTTACATTTCTACGGGTCGATCTTATGCCGGTGATAACCTGTTGCGTTTTTACATAGGACTAAATACTACTGACTGCATGTTACTGCCTAGCCTGTTCCAGTGTCATCATGCTATCGTTGTTGTTGTCGTTCGAGTTGCTTGTCGTGCATACAAATGATTTCAATATAAAGATCTTACGTCCTTGTTTGACCGCAAAGGCTCCCGTGTAGTGCTTACCTATGCAGCGGCACGCCGTAAACAAGATTAAAGGTGACGAATTTCACCTCTGTTGCAGTTACAAACGACGAGGTTTGTATCGACTAAGACAATTCGCTGCAGTAGAATGTATGACGGGAACTTGCTTCTGCCCAGATGTATCCAAACAAATGTCAACTTCGCACTAGAGTAATTTTTTTGTCGCAGGGCTAATACGTTCGACCCTTACGATCGCGGATAGACTAGAATAAATAAATCGCAAAGTGCTTAAGGCCTTAAAGATCGAATAAACTAGGATCATAAAATTACGAAGTGCTTGGGGTGCCTATGTCTACTGGGAACTGTATACAACCACGCCCTTCGTTTAAATATTGTCCGCACAACAAGTCCGTGTCAACCCATCTACCTCCATTGGGCCTACCACAGTTCGGCAAAAAACGCGTATATAGTCGTGGGTGTTACGCTTGGGCTATGCTCGCCTGTAGTATTAATTAACAAGCCAGTTTGTATGGCACACAGTAGTGAAGTTGACATGAGTCGTAGACTAGATCATGCGCAGACTGTACCCCATGACCAGTGGTGAATAACGCTCATTCTACATAGTGCCAGCATCGTTCTTATTGAGAGCTGCATGGCAACTGTGCAGTTGTTTACTAGTGAAATATATATATATATATATATATATATATATATATATATATATATATATAATATATATATATATATATATAATAATATATATCTATATATATATACTATATCTATATAATATACTTCTATAGTTATACTATATATATATTATATATCTATATATATTTATATATAGTCTATATCTCTATATATATATATATAACCGTAGTAGTAGAAAGTAAGAATTCCTAGCAGGAGTCATGGCGGTGTGTGAGGCTGGCGCTCTGCACTAGGAGGCCTGGCGATTGACCCACTTTTTGAAGCCACACCAGCGTGTCCGAGGGTCTGTCCTGGCCGTCCGTCTTTTGTCTGTTGGTTGATGACCTGCTGAGGTTCGCCGAGGTGTTTGGGCCGTCAGCAACCACACGATGGCTCGCTCCCAAGAGCATATATATATATATATATATATATATATATATATATACAGGGTAAACTTAAGAATTTTCAAAGGCTGATATAGGCAATTGTGGAGCTCGTTAAAGCAAATATTTTTTCAATGGAACGTGATATCTGAGAAGTCTTGCTTCGGAATGCGAGTGATATTACAAACATTTGTGACGTGTTGTTGCTGCTCGACATAGGAACACAAATTATACGATGATGCGACATAGTCGTTTAGCGGATAATTCGCAAAAAAATGAAGTTCTGTTGTTCGTATTTACGTTCAGTACCTCCAAACCGTACCATTTCAGAGCGCTCAAAGCTAACACATTTAGGCAAATACGCATTGGCAATTATTTTGGCACTAAATGTATGATGATCCGATCCGTGATTGCGGAGTAATTAAGGCTTCCCGGAGGGCGTGTCGAACTTGAATGCTTGCATAAAAGATGCCTACTTCGTCAGAGAAATCACTCGTCAAAGCTCTACAGGCACATACAACTATTTATTACCTTGCAATCGCCTCTGCGAATCCTGAGCCGATGGCGGCTCCGAACTCCATTCCAAAGACGACGACGATGAGAATGAGAAATTTATGAGCGATACTAGCCCTGTTCAATGAAAGGTTTCAACTGTTGCACTGGCGTTTGGGTTTTGCCCACCGAGCAGACCTCTAGTTCGCGAATGAGCCGCGTCTGCTTCTTTATGTTTAAGCGCTGTCGCTGTTGTTTTGTGGTTGCTTTTGTTATTGTTGTTCTTGTTGTTGTTATTGTTGTCGTCGCAGTGACACACACACAGGGGGAAAGATAGCCGGCAACTCAACTCGTCGAAGGCGCACGATCCTGACACGAAAGATGCATACCTGCTGCAGTTCACAAGATAAAGTTGCTTCGAATAAATAAATACTATCGTAAGTTAAACTGTTAATGATTCATTCATCCAATCAGTCATTGTTTGCGGCCCGATCTTTTGTCACGAATGTGTCGTTCGGTTTCCTCGTAGATTGTCGCCGATATCTGGAAGCTGGACGTATGAATCACGCATCGCCATCGGCGGGACTATGACATGACTAAGCAGGCGTTAACGACGTTCTAAAGCTCTCAGCAACTCAACAGTCGATATGAGCCGACCGATATCGCCCGGAGCGAGGCAATGACCTGCAGCGCTGTGTGCGATGAGCCGTTTGAGTTAAATATTCTTTCGTTTATTTTGCCGGCATGCATTCCGCTAGCGTTCGCCATGCGTCAGCGGACAGCAGACGTGCAGGCTTGAAAGTAATCCTATACTATATGTTTATATGAAGCGTCAACCGTCCAAACTGGTGTGCCTTTTCGATTCAAATCCTCGTCGTATTGAGGAGGATGGCGCTCATCTGGTTGATGGGTAGCAGACGGAGTCTCATATCAGTACCGAACCCTGGGGCGGATGGGGGGGGGTAAACGTGAGGATTAGGGGTTTTTAGTGGGTAACCCCATACCACCGGGAAGTCCCACACTACCCACGCGCTCCTCCTTGTCAGCGCTGGGTGTACATAAAGCATATTTTTCTAAACCTCACGCAAAAAAAGACGGAACCTCATGTTCAGTGGAACACGACGAATACGTGTCAACCATATCGCAGGAGATGATGCGGACATTTTCGGAAGCAGCTATTGTTCGTGCCCTTGGCGCCGGAAGAATTTGCGCCTAATTTGCAAACCTATTTGGTGCTTGTTAGCGAAGAGTTCAGCGGATCGTAGCCGATTACACGGTTGTATGAGGACAGAACCGGGTTCCTACAGTAAAACTAAGAATAAACGACAGAGAAACGACTCAACAACTGATCGACACAGTCCAACGACAGATAATCCTTTTAGCTCAATCAGGGTGAATCTTGCGCTTGAATTTAATATGATCATAAAGGCCATTTACAGGCTTCTACATATTCAGAATCTCAGGTACAATTTCTATGTCATAATACAAGCCAGACAAATATTCTCTGAGGCCGCGAAGGTCAATGGACTTTCTCGGTACAAATTGCTGCACTCTTCTCTCATTCCCCCGATTTGTATCCATTGGACTACTTCGCATTGGATGGCTTAAGTGGGAGTCTTACACGTCTCGACATGCTGGCCTGAACTCGTTCACTGCCGCTATTAAGAAAGCGTTTAAAAAATTAGGAAGGAACCTTTGACACGGACTGCGTTTTAGACTCCGAACTTAAAATATGATCAGCGTGAACGGGAATTACATTGAATACAAATGCTTGTCAAGAGTTTCTCTGTCGACTTTCTCTAAAAATCATCTAATTATATGTTTTAATTTAGGTAAGGGCTCAAACAAAGGCGATAAAGCAAGCGCCAATCTGGACAGTTGACAATGTATATATATTATATATATATATATATATGTAGATTTTTCTGTAAATTGGCAGTTATATTGATCTGACATATGGAGCTTGCAACCCGTTTACCGAAATGATTATCTGCTTCTTTGGCCTGTCACATGCGCACTTGTAATCCTCCTATCACTGCGTGAGGGGGCTGTGCGAAATTTGAAGACTACGCTTATCATTTTGTTTTGAAGGTATCGACACGTAATGTGGGCTTATTTGGTATTGTCACATGATTGGCTTATGTTAATGAATGAGCAAACGGCAATATTGTGGAACAGTTCTTTTAAAGTAGGGTGACATTTCTATCGGAGGTTGAGTTGACATTAGAGGATATGCCAAAAGACATGCATAATCATGCGCCCGCCCGAAGCAAGATTACTTGCACTGTACACCACAAAGCTGCATAAGTCGATTTGAGAATAGTCTCGGTAGCACGCACATATACGTCAAGGAAAATGTGAACAGCCTGTTTAGCCATGGGTGTGGCGCTATACGAAAGTGTCTCATAAGAGCTACACTGCCACTCTAAGCGCCACTGATATAGAAGGGTGACATCGGTATTTGAGTATACCTCTCAAGCGAATAGTCAATCAACCAATCAATAAAGAATGATGTCGTTTTTCTTAAACAACCGTTCTCGGTACTAATACTATCTTTTGATTTAACATATAAACTGTCCTTGTTGCCAGGAGGTCCAATATAAAGTACCTGAAAATGACTAGATGAGTGTAGTTACCAACGACGGCCGTTCTATAAGCGTTAACAAACACAGAATGGATAATGCCAGTTCAAAGATTTGTCCAACGTGACTACAGGAACTTAGACATACATATTCACATTGGACTCTCATTTCAGAAAGTAATATCTAATGAAATTTTATGATATGATGTTAATTTCTATGCTTAATTGTAGTTCTTGTTTCTGTTACAACTTTATATGGCCAAATAGCTAGTGCGAAGCGTAGTACAATTTTCAATAAGATTGTATGCATTATCACCGTAGTATCTCATAGTACTGCAGAACGCGCAAACTCTGAAAAACGAGGGAAGGATCTCGATCTGTCAAGGGGGTACCACTTTGTACCCAGTGCTTTGAAGACGCTCGGCCCCATCAGCTTCTATCATAGAGTCATTACTAAGTTGGTTTAAATGTTCATACCTCAAAATTGTAAACCATAACAAGAAACTACCCGAAAACTTGTTAGATGGTTGCTGTTTGAGCCCAAGAGCAACAATCTAAAATAGGTGTTGTTCAGAGAAATACCTCTCGATCATACCATCGTCGGCGACTACGAATACAAATTTAGATGTATAGTATGAGGACGTGAGGTTAAATTTTGTCAAAGCAATTATTTCAACCATTAGCACCGTGTTCTAACACTCGTCAGCTAAAACGATCAACCAGTCTACTTTGGTGTGATTTTGCTTTTATCCTAAGTAGTACTTGAGCCGCATAGGGATCACATTCACACATTACACTGTCTTCATGACCTTTTAGAGTTTTCTTGAAGATGAACCACCATTTTACGAGTGCGTTCGTGCAAACCTCAAATTAGTCCGTTGCGCGTATGAGCGTACGCCAACTGCGTAGAAGTTCATTGGACTCCATACTCGAGCTCACTCTACAAGTGTCACTTGAGTGTCACTTGGATCGAAACGAAGTCGAACTAGCTCCCTCTCTTTCGTCATTTCTCGTTTCGTCGCACACATCCAGGTTTTCTCATCTCACGACTCACCTTGTTCTCCCTATTTTGGCCAAGCATCCTACAAAACCTGACTGATAGACAACGACGTTTTCATTAATATAAGAAAAGAAAGACAAACTAGAAAAAGTCAAAGCTGAAAATACGTACTCTTCATGTGACGTGACATGTGATGAAGACAAGCGAATAGCAGCGGCAGCAGCAGCAGCAAAACAGCAACAAAATAAACGGCAACAAAAACAACAGCAACAACAAAACAAACGGAAACAACAACACGAACACAACAAACAACAAAAACACAACAACAACACAACGACAACAACAATCATCAAAACACTACAATCACTGTCACTCGCGCACTGAGATTATCCAAGGAGCTGTTGCAGCCGTCCGGCCACCGGCAAACGGCCGGACCTCGTCTGTTCGACGCTAGGAATCACTGTATAACTGTGTGACTGATGCCAACAGCATTAGCACGTGGTTCTGTGCATCGCCCTCGAAGTGCGTCGCTCGGTGGTCCTAACTATCTATGGCCTGGCCCAACAATACGGGCTGGCTGCGTCCCCCTGTGGATGTGGAACATCGCCATCATCCATCGCCTATCATCATCATCTCATCATCACCTTTTAACTCGTCTGTTTCAGAGGAACGACGCCGTGTAACCTACCCATGCTGCTGCTGCTACCGGCGGCGGCGGCGGTGGTCGCGTTTTTCTCGCTAACCAAATAGCGCGGCATCCAACCCCTCCCTGTTCGATCGCGCACCACTACCTTCTCTCGTCGTTGCGTCTATTTAGGGCTGCTGTTTCACGTCAGATCATCCACCTTTATCTTTCTCTCTTTCTACATTTATATATATATATTTATATAAAAATATATTTATATATATATATTATATATTCTTTCTTCGCTCTCTCTCTCTCTCTGTTAGCATATTGCCCTCTTGGTACCCGACGCTCGGTTTTCTGGCGCTTCTCTTTTTGTAGCTATTGCTGGCGCTGCCATGTTGGCACTGCGGCTAACGAGCGTCGCCGGTGAATCCGCGCGCGGCGGTGAATCACGCTCTGACCATGTGCGATTCCGCGTAATTCCGCTGCCATAATGACGCTGCGTCGATGACTAGTTGCGGTTGGCTCTTTGCAACAGCGATCGAATCAACAGCAATAAAAACTGAACCAACATCACGACGACGACGACGACGACGAAAGCAATAACACAAAATGAACCTGCAACAGTAACAATAACAGCAAAAAGGCCAGTTGTAGCAAAAGTGACAACAACAGCAACATTAATATGAGATTTCATACAGAAACAGCAACATAACTATGGCACAAATAACAGCAACAACAACAATAACAGCGACGACAACAGCAACAACAACAACAACAACAGCGACGACGACGACGAGAACAACCAACCAAGAACAAACAACAACAACGAGCAGAAACAAAAAGGCGATACAGACAGACAACAACAACAAATAGACAAAACATACAATGAAAACGACGCCGGTAACAACAACAACAATTAGCAGAAACAGCAAAGACCATACAGTTTTAGGACAAGAACAAGAACAAATAGACAAAAAACAATGAAGACCGACGCCGCACAACAACAACACAACAACAACCACACACAGCAATAGCACAACAATGCAGTGTCAAATTAGTTGTATTGTGATGGGACGGCGCTTGGCTTTGTGGCCGCGTTTCAGCGTTCACTCCTGAGCGCGAGTGGACGTGACTCGTCAGCAAGCAGGCACATGTGGGTGCTGGACTGCTTCAGTTACTACTATCAT
>QVRM01006173.1:0-28328 GCA_003439945.1 Dermanyssus gallinae
CGACTCTTTCGAATGTCCGTGATCAGTTCAGAGTCGGAATGATCGCTCGACTCTCATCAGGAGGCCAAAGTGCATTGACGCCTGGTGAGACACTAGGAAAATGTGTTTTCCAGAAATGCGGTCAGCCGTTTCATTGATTCACTGCCTAAAGCATGCAAGTAACGAGACTTCAGATGACACTTAGTCTGCACCTGAGGGGCTAGGAAGGCATACGTAAATAAATTGCTTATTTTATCTATTATCTATCCAGTCTATAGGATGAATGATTCAAAAAATTGCCATGATATTAGTTTGTTAATTTATCATTTAGTGACCTGTCGGCTGTAATGACCTTTACATAAAAAAATCCAGCATCTGCTAAACTTTAAGTGGCTTGTTCTATAATTGGGACAAGTTTCCAAAAACAAGAATTTACTATTCGAAATAAGGTGAGTCCCAGTGTCCTCTTTTACGTTAAATGAAATGCCATTATTACCCTGAGTTGCTTCAAATGTCCAACACCGGAAAACCTGTATATGCTCAAAAGTACACTAGTATATATATGTCAGTTGCCAACCATTAAGTAGGTCAAGTTGCCTTCCATTGCAAGCGCCACTCTCAATTTTTTGGTCACCGCAGACCGAGTAGCTGAAATCGATTTTGCAATCGCCATGACAAGCAAAACTGTGGCCAGCGATTTTAGCGCAAAATGGCCAGGGTAGCCGCGACTTATTTTATGCGCGGCTTTCAATACGTATTTAACAAAGTTCCGTCGCGCATTGACCTAGTGGACAGTGTGTGTTGTGTTCATTGAGAGAGGGTTAGTGCGGTCCCTGCCTGTACATGACGCTTTTTAATATATATATATATATAGATATATATAATATATAATATATAATGCCTACTTGCAAATGGTTTATGTGAATGAGGATCAATGTTCACTTGTTTCATGCATAACCCCTATAATAATTGTAAAATAAATGTACAAGTTACAACCATGTTCATACCCAACATGAGCCACGAAGCGTTAAGGTCACAAAGCTGGTGCTGCTTCAAATTCTACGCGCCCGCTATGGCATATCTACATTCGCTTAGCTTCTACGGACACTTTGTAGTGGTACAAACAATCCGTAACAGAGCAAGATGAATACATAGATCGTGACGTTTCGGCTTTGCCTGAATGTATATTAGGTTTGCTGCTCAATGTTTAAGAGTTCAGTCAAATAAGGAGGCAAATTTGACGGTGCTCCGCATTGTGTGGTTGCTGCTTACCGGCATTATTACCCATGCTATGCGCATTGTTTCCCCTAGATGCATTGTTTTCCGTGGCCGGCCCGGTACGCCGCTACAACACACAGCACAAAACTGAGTTCAGGACGATGCTGACCTAGCAACGCTCATTAATCAGCTGGTTAAATTGCACTTGGCAGATTTAGCTACTTAAGTCTCGCTTTGCGCTTTATATATATATATATATATATATGTGTGACGAATGGTCTCCTTCGAAATCTAAATGGCCGTTTAAAGAACACACACACATTATATATATATATATATATATATATATATATGCGCAAACTTTATGTGTCGAACGATGCCAGAATCTGAACGTTGTACTCAAGAGAAAAAGCGACGACGACAACAACAATGTAGTAGAGGATCAAACAACATCGGCGACATGCCGTAAGCCGCTGAAGTTGCATGATGCAGCACCCTAGTAGAGTATCAACCAGTAAAATCATTGTTTTTTTCTCGACACTTTGGTTTTAATTGTTTCCAACAATTCGATCAACTGTTGATGATTATGATGACGACGGTTGGTAACAATAAAAGTATTGACTTCAGTGGGCGGCATTTGGGCTGGAGTAAAGTTGAGGGAAAAGGCCGCAATTCAAGTTAGGACAAAATCGCTTTTAAGTCTACTTTTTTTTCGGACTGACCATAAGGTAACATTTAACGCCCACGGATGGGCTTTCGCATTGTTTTATGAGACTTGGCTCCATAAATACAAATGTGCAACGGTGGGGCTCGAACCCGTGCACCTATGTGTCTCCTCCGATCGCGAGGCGTACGCAAATGCGGCACGTCACCATGGGCTCGGCTACTACTACTTTTTCTTTTAATTTTCCTCCTCCTTCTTCTTCTGCTCTTTATATTTCTCTTATTCAAAGCGCATTTTGTCGATCAGCCAGTGAAGTATCACCTATCTAGATTCTGATTTTCTGTCCCTCGTGCGCTCATTCGAGCGAGTTCTTCCTTGCAGTGGCCATGGCACCATCGACCATCCAATTCTCGTTTTGGACCAGTTACACGTACATGATCTGACTACACGTTAGCGCACTAACAGCTTCTGGTTGGACACTCATTTGCCTCCCCCCCCTTTCCGGCTCCCCGTATCGCATTTGCTTGTCCTAATCTCGTTCGATCTGGCTCTATCTTATCATCCAGTTTGTTTTAGGATAGCAAACAAAAACAGAAGCGAGCCAACGATAACAGCGGTGTGTTTGTTGTCTATAAGCCGTATCTCGACACGGCAGTTGTACACGTGTGCATACATCTACACAATATATATATATATATATATATATATAGAGTGAGAGAGAGAAAGAGTTTTTTTTAAAGGAAAACACTTTTTTAAATTGCAGATTTACAGAAATCGGGGATTATTAAGGCGAATTTAGAAACGTTGAAATGTTTTTTTTATGCATACAGAGTCACTTCAGTGGATTACATACCATATATACCATACCTTTCCATAGGCATCGTCTAACGCTCCTTTAATAATAAAATTCTATCTTTACAGAACTTCTCGTTTTTAGATCCAGAAAACAAAAAGTGAGAAAGGTGATTTTTTATATCCTCAAAGCTCCCAAAGTTGCCTCCTCTTTAAAAAAAACTTTAAAGCTAGCAGTACACTGAAGAGGAAGTATGAGTGGGGTAAATCATTCAATGGAAAACCCTAGGCTTTTCAGAAGCAGCTTGTTTCTAACGGTGTAAAAACTGGCGGTACGTTTCAAAATTAATAATTTCATTGCTCTGCAGAAATTCACAGTGCAACCGCGTCGTTCCAATCCTACTAGACACACAGCATATATAATTTATATATACATAAATATATATATATATATATATATATACATAATATATATATATATATATATATATATATATATACATAATATATATATATATATATATATACATATATATTTATATATATACATAAATATATATATATATATATATATATATGTGTCTGGAGCCGCACAAGCGGCAGACGCACACTTCATTGTTGCGCTGAGCCGACGGACGCTGTTACTGTCGACTCGCTACTTACGACAATAGCGGAAGCGTCAGCACAGGGCAGGAGTAGGGGGCAAGGAGTACGACCACTGCGATCGTCATATAACGTGACATAAGTCATAGCCATAGCCGCCTGTGAGGTGTACCCGTAGTAGTTAGCAATAGTAATTCTCCTCGCTAGGTTTGTTGTCCTCAACGACGTTGTCATGGCCTTGGCCTTGGGTGAGCGTTGTGGCTTTTGTTGTTGCTGTTGCCCTCGTTGTAGCAGTAGCAGCTAATGGGGCTACTACTCCATCTACACAGCTAATACTGCAACTTTGTCACTATCACTGATAGATAAATAGGTAGATAGGCAGAACGAGCGAGAGAGAGAGGTAGATAAATAGACAGATACCACGATCCGCAAAGCTGTGTCGTTGACACGATGTAACAGCAACAACCCTCGAGTCCTAAGTTTGCATCGCCACCCAAGCAGCCAGGTGATAAGGAGACAGGATAGCGTACGGGGGGAGCGGGGGTGCGGGGTGCCAGGCAATACAGTCCTAGTTGTTGCTGCTGCTGCTGCTGCCGTCGGCGGCGGCGCGTAAATGTAGACCCCAGTATCCTCCCTGCGTCGGCTGAGTGTGGCCACTCCACAGTCAACAACAACAACAACCGCAACAACAACAACAACACGAATAGCAGCACAAGCAGCTGTAAAAGCAACAACGTTCAAAAAGATTAAGCAATCTGTGGGCAAGGCGAGTGTTGTCAGCCAATTATTCAGTCTATGTCAACCCGTCTGTACGGGTTAGAGTCCGTCGGTGGTTAGAGTCCGAACATTGCTAGCCGAGCACAAAAGGCAACGAACGAACGCTGGTTGTTAACTACACCAGCTAACAGCTCAATCGATTGATCTCGGGCCGAGGCCACGCGAGACCAGCAAACCAGTTTTTTTTGCCGATTGCGCGATATAACTCTCATAAACGTTCGCACAGCTAATCACTTTGTTGGTCAGTCGCCTATTCGCAGTCAACGAGTCACGGCCGTTCACAGCAAGCCACCTCGAGGACAAATCTTGCCCCAAAGGGCAGCGTCTAGAGAAAGACGAAAAGGGAATTCGACAGCCACATTGCAATCTCAAGCTCACGCACGCGAGCGAAAGAGTTCGACAATTCACGCGCGCGAAAGATAGAAAGATATAAGGGAAAAAAAGGGGGAGAGAGAGAGATGGGCTGAGGTATTCTAGGAGAAGGTGCTGAAAAGATGCTCTAGAAAAGAAAGCACGACCAGGCAAGGAGCTGAGGCAAAACGTAAACGAAGAATGGGTAATAGCACACAGTTAAATGTAGATGCAAAGGCAAAAAAAGAGAGCAATGCACAAAGATATGCGAGAAACAATAAACCAAGTAGAACAGGAGGATGACAACAATAACAACAACAATAACAACAACAGTAACAACAGCAACAACAACAATAACAACTATACTAAGAACAACAACAACGATAGAACAACAACTGTACTAACAACAACAGTTTTGCCCCTCCCCCCCTCCCGCAGCAATGGCAGCAGCCATAAGAATCATGCCAGGAACATACTTGCTCATTCTTGCATACGCATACATTCATTGTATGTATTAATTAATTAATTGTATGCGTCCTGCCGGCATGCCCGCGTTGCCCGCAGAGTTACTACCATGACTGCTACGATGGCTTCGTCGTCGTCGTCGTGATAATGATGCTGGCATTTGCCCTTGTTGTCTTTCATCACGTTCCTCGAGTTGCTGTAGCGAGTGTCGAGGAAGACGAGACAGAAAGAGACCGACCGACACGAACCCGCACGATGAAAAGGCGTCATCTTCTTGGGGCGAACTTGCAAACGAAGATAAAGATGACGCAAGGGTTCATTGCCATCGACACGTTCGTTGCATAACGGCAGCGGCAGCAGCAGCAGCAGCAGCAACAGCAACAACAGCAGCAACAGCAACAACAACAGCAACAGAAGCAGCAACAACAACAACAGCGGCAGCGTGACCTTCGTCGCCGTGACCTTTATCGTCGTCGTCGTCGTCGTCGCCGCCGTGGTGACCTTCTCTTCTCAGGCACCGCCCGACTGGGAGCAGCTCGGTCGAATGTCTTTGTGTCTATCCACTCTTTCATCCTACATCACTTACCGTCAGCGTCTCACCACTGCCTTCGTGCTCTCATTAGCTTTCAATTGCTCACTCAGAATGTTTGCCCCCACTTTTCCGGACGCCCGCGTCTTGTATGTCAGCCACGCCAGTTCATGCCCGCTGCCACGGGCGGGGGTGGCTATAGGCTCTCTTATTCGTATTCGTTTGGTTTCTTCGCCATTTCTCCTTCGTCTTCTTTTGGTCGTCGTTGTCGTTGGCTGCTGCTGCTGCTACTGTTGTTGTCGTCGTCGTCGTGTCTAACCACTCTAACCACTTTTTTCCAGACTTTGTAGACTTGCTAGCCAGCCAAGCAGCCTCATCCGGCCGTCTTCAGGCGTTGTTTTCTCGTTACCAACATTGCCAACGTGCCAAAAGATGCACATACACAGGGATACGTACATACATAGACGAATACATACAGAGCCAATACACACTTGCTCAGTCAGCATATATGTATATGCATATACACACTTAAGCGCACTCGACATAGATACCTGTTGAGTCAGGAGGCCTGCGTTCTGTTCTCAAAACGCGTACGCCTGTACATTCTAGCCGGTTAGGTAGGTCTAGATGTAGCAGTGCGTATGTATGCACATAAACCGCTATATATATATATATATATATATAATTGTATACTTGCTATTACATGTAAACATATATATATATATATATATATATATATATATATATATTGTTTTTTTTTTTTTTGAAATAGATGTTGATACATATGTATGTCTCGAAGCGCTCGTGTTAAGATATACATGCACAAATGTATGTACGTATATATATATATATATATATATATATATATACTATATCATACGTATGCCTATCAACGTAATCTTGTCGATAGAAGATGCCTCGTGTTGATTGCTATCCCAGGCTTATTCTAAATATATACTGCAACTTGCTCTGTTATTATTTATGACTACTACTACTACTACTACAAGTAATAGATAATAACAGAGATCAAGGAATACAACCCTGTCACCTGCCTGGTGGCGTGGTGCATTCGTCTGCGCCACGCAACCGAAGGAGACACATAGGTGTGCGGGTTCGAGCCCCACCATTGCACATTTGTATTTAGGGGGGGTCCGCCTATGAAGCAATGCAAACAGCAGTTTTGTGGACGTTAAATCAGAAAAATGAAAATTTGCCCAAAACAATTATTAGGAATACAACCCTATGTGAGTGAGGCGTAACACGAAAACATTGGTCGTTTTATCTGTCTTGGCAAGAGAGGGCAGGTGAATCGACCGAACGCTCGGACAAGTAGACCCGCGTTCGTTTCAGTGATATGCGCTTTTGCTAGAGCGTTTTCTAAATGGGTACGCGTTCATACGGACCGAGAGAGAGAGAGAGAGAGAAAGAATAAAAGAGAAGGAAAAGCGAGCGCACGGAGAATATCATCATTCCATGTATTAATTACTTTAGGTGAATACTAAATGATATATTTTAAGATTGATTACGCCCTATTCAATGTACGTCTGTTTGGGACATGTGATATATATATATATATATATATATATATATATATGTGTCTATATGTGTGCACTCTAAAGCAGTCGATTGAGATTGATTAGTTGCGCAGTGGTCGTCGTACCCAAGTCGAGAGTAGTAGCCGCATCATAGGCCGACCTCCGTCACCGTTTCTGGTGAGCGGCGTCAGTGGCTGCAGAGGAGCCGTGTGTGCTTGTGAGTCTGTGTTAGTGTGGCGATGATCGTTTTGTACGAGTACTCTACAGTTTAGGTCGAACGACCTTGACTCTTCTGGTTGGAGCCGATCGAGAGCAGTTATCGTCCTTCTTGGTTGTTGTTGTTGTTGTTGTTGTTGTTGCTGTTGTTGTTGTTGATGATGTTATTGTTGTTGTTGTCGCTGTTGTTGTTGACGTTGCCAAAAGTTGCCGTATGGCACAACCAGCATCGACAACAAGAAACAACAACAGTATCGTCGACGACAACAACAACGACAATAACAACAACAACAACAGCAGCAGCAGCAACAACAACATCAGCTAGCACAGTACGAACTCCTCTGCCACGAGTTCGGCTCGATCGAAAGTTGCTACCACTGTTTGTTGGGCTGCTGAGGAGAACGGCGAAGGAAGGCGAGCGAAGTCGCCGTCGTCATCTCCGCTGCTGCTGCACGTCTCGACCTCTCGGCTGCCTTAACACCTCAACGCCGCCGCCACCACAGCAGCAGCAGCAGCAGCATCCGAAGCGCAACGAGTGAAGGTGACGAACGAATACTTGCATGGTCGTGATGATGACTACTACGACGACGACGACGACGATGATGATAATTATGATGATGATGATGATAAAGAAAAGACAAAAATGACGAAGATGACGATAACAACAACAACAACAACAAAAACAAACAACAACAAAAATAACAACAACGCCAACAACAACGGCAGCGACGGCAAAGGTCCTGGTAGCTCTATGCTGCTCTATTGAGGCTGAGGCTCTGCTGCTGCATCGACCTATCAACCTACTACTACCAGCTACGAAGCCAATGTCTGCCTGTATGGCTGGCCACCTTGTTGCCGCCACCGCGCTGCTGCCGCTACTGCTGCTGCATCAGGCGCGACCGACACACTTCTGTCAGCGGTATGATTAATTGAAACGATATCCTCCGGTACTACAGAGTAGTAGCTAGTACCTAGATAGCTAGCTGACTGACTGACTGGTTGGTTGGTTGGCAGGCGAAAACCAACCTCTGTTGCGACGACGACAACAACGACGACGACGACGAACACGACAAAAAGAAAAGAAAGGCCATGACGATGCGATCCGGGCGCGCGCGCCCGCCTGGCCGCCCACCCACCCGCCTCTTTGCATCATGATCACAACCAGTTGAGTTGACGCAAAGTAGCCCGAAGTCTTCCCTGTTCTGTTGCCGGACGACGATAACTCCACTAATGCCGCTGTCGCTGCTGTTGCAGCATCTGCTTCTGGCTTGCGGCTTGATGTCTGTGGTGTCATTGGTGCTGTGTTTGTGTTCATGTACATGTGGATATGTATATGTGAATATATATATATATATATATATATATATATATATATATGTGGATATGTGTATCTGTATATGTGTATTATGTGTGTGTATCTGTGTACATATCTACATGCGTGTAAGGGTATGCCTACACGATTAAGATTATTGATGCGCTGTACAGTAATGCGCTATACGGGCAACGTTGCCTACTGTTTTCTTTTTTCGGTACAAGATTTACCTACGATAATCATAGCGTTCGAGAGACCGAAAGACGTCGGAGCAGAAGCATACATTTTCCTCCACGAATGTTAGTTAATCCGTGCTACATAGGCCGACGCAGACCGACAAACAGGAAGCCATCGCTAAGTTTCTTGGCAAGCGTAAAAAGCAAACAAAGGTAGAGTCGGTTGCGGTAAAAAGAAATAGTTCCTTTTACAGACGAAACTAGGCAGCTTTGAGATACAATGGACCAACGCCGGCAGGTGGATGATCTACAAAAGCCAAAAGCAAAATCTAACTGGGATTTCAACGCGCTGCGTCAGTAACGCATATGCGTTCGTCGTGGTAACAAATCGTAGTAGAGGCCACAAGCAACAGCAGCGGCGGCAGCAGCAGCGTCATATTTAGAAGGTTAGCCTTGAAGAAGTTGCAACTGTCCTCAGAGCAGTTAGAGGTGGAAGATTTCGTTGCTGCATCGTGATATACCGCTGACGCGTTGAGTGGCGCTATGTAGATGATGCATTCTTGATGTTTCTCGTTTGGGATTGGGTAGCGGGAGTTGGCGGTCCCAATCCGAAATCTCAACGACCAGAATCCATTCGTCGTCGTCGTCGTCGTTGTTGTTGTTGTCGATGTCTTTGTTGTTGTTGCCTTTGTTGTTGTTGTTGTCGTCGTCGTCGTTGTTGTTGGGGGGGGGGGGGGGGGGCGCTGTGGTCACAATGGCACCGGCTAACTCTGCACGCGCAACAATCATTGACGGGGGGATGCCGTCTGTGGAAGGAATAAATGTATGAGTACCAAATTAATAAAGGCATTCGTGAGTAGATTGATGAGCGTGGGTCGTCATTTCTCTCTCTCTCGTTTTCGCTAGCCTTCAGGAGGCAGCCTTTTTTCTTTCTTTCTTTCTTTCTTCTTTTCCGTCCTTTTTCGCTCGGTCGCTCGCCTCGATCTCTCGCCGCCACTGAAGCCGTAGTCAGCTGAAGTCACTGTCGATCTCAAAGGGGACGGGTGTCATTTTTCATACACTATGATCTATGGTAGTCGTGATGGTGTTGTTGTTGCTGCTGTTGTTGCTACAGTTGGCGTTTGCTGTCGGACTGCTACGGACACGGTTTGCTTCCATCGTTATTGAACCCTCGTCGAACAGTCATCAGCCAGCTGACGAGGCAGATGACGAGCTTCGATCGAAGTAAACAACAACAATAACAACAACATTATCAGCAACAACAACACCGCCTTCTCCACTGCCACAACCAACCAGTGCCAAGGGAAATAATCACAAAGATTAACGTTGCTACTACCTACGCTAGCGCCGTAGGCCAGCCGACAAGGACAACGACAACAATAACGACAACAGCAGCAGCAACAACAACAACAAACAATAATGATAAGGACAACAGCCACAACGACAAGCGCAAGCGAGAGAGCGGAAAAAAGGGAAACGATTTGATCAATGTTGCCAACTGAGTGAAAATCTCTGCAGTGCCGAAGCGCACATATATATATATATATATATATATATATATATATGTTTTTTTTTGCATTACAATAGCTACAGCTCTATTTGCTTATATGTAGGAGGCAACAATTGTCTCATTATATATATATATATATATATATATATATATATACAGCAGCAGTAGCCGTAATAAAATGAAAAAGTAGTAGGGGTATTATGTAGCTGCAGTGCTTCGGGCTGCAGTCGTTGTTCGCGTTTCCGACGACCTAATGAAAATCTCTAGAATGCGAATGAGGAATTGAGTTGGATGCTGCGGATGCAGCTTCAGTTTTTTTCAAGGCCAATCTAACTCGAATATACACAATACAAGTACAGTCATGGCCGTTTGCCTTAAACAATTATTTGTCATAACGATATAACGCCATTTTAGAAAAATACAATATCGGTCTTTCTTCGTACCTGCATGTCGTGCTCCACATACTATTCGAGAATGCTGATGCCGCTCTTTTACGCTGCATTGTAGCATTTGTGCGATGCAGTACAACGTCAAAAAGTGGTTAGGCGCTTTATTTAGAAAAAAAACAGACGGTGATGGATGACCATTTTTGCAAGACAATGGTGAACAACCGGCAGTTTTACCTAAATATATATATATATATATATATATATATATATATACCGTCTCTACTAGCACCAGCGGTAGGGAAAGAAGGTTAAATACGAGGTGATGAGAAAATATGAACAACCCAAAGAAGCAGGATTTCATCTCAATCGATTGGCGGACCGGTCAATCGGCATTTGCCGTCAGCTTCATTCTGTCGACGTTGCTGCTCAAGCCAGCAGGTCCATTAAGCTTTTACTTATGCAACATGTTTTTTTTTTCATGTGGGAGGTTGGGAAGAATGCATCATGCACATAGGTCCGACACTGCTAACCGACAGTCACCAGTGCGGGACCGTCCCGCAAACCCATTACAATCGAGGAACTTCCTCCCGCCCCATACGCCTGGTTAGCTTAACTAAGCAACTTTGCCCGCTCAACGAAGTAACCAATGATCAACCATCAGTCGAGAAAAACAAGAGAGTGACGAACGAAGGAGGGCACGATGTAAGGAATCGAGAGAGAGTGCGAGACACACAGAGATAGGGAGAGAGCTAAGAGTGAACAAAGGGCAAAATCCCGAGAGGTCAACATCGCAACGTTGGAAAAGAATGATAAAACCGGGCGGCGAACATATCAGCCATCCCAAATAGCCTCTGGAATGTTTCCACAAAGCGACGGCGGTGGTAGCAACCCTGTGTTGGTAGTCACTGTAACAGTCATCCGTCGTCGTCAATATTGTTGTTGTTGTTGTTGTGGTTGTTGTTGCTATTGTCGTCGTTGTTTTCGTTTTCGTTGTTGTCGATGCTGTTTCGTTGTTGTGGTTGTTGTTGTGATTGTTGTTGCTGTAGTTTTCGTTGTTGCTATTGTTTTGTTATCGCTGCTGGGACTGAAATAGCAGCGAGCAGGCTACGAGCGAGCGAATAATCATTGCAGATCGCACAGGCAGGCAGGCAGGACACAACTAACTGGCTCGATAGACATAGTTGTCAATGTGGCCGATTTGTCATCATGTTTCGTCATCGCGTCTCTCGTTGTTGCTGTCGGTCGTTGCCGTTGTCCCCATGATTGGGGACATTGTCGTCGTACTGCCATTTATGTGGTTGCGATTGTTGTTGTTGTTGCTTTTGTTGTTGTTGTTGCTTTTGTTGTTGTTGTTGTTGTCGTTGTTGTTGTTGTTGTTACTGTTGCTTTTGTTGTTGTTGTTGTTGTTGTTGTTGTTGCTTTCGTTGTTGTTGTCATTGTTGTTTTTGTTGTTATTGTTGCTTTTGTTGTTGTTGTTGTTATTACTTTTGTTGTTGTTGTTATTGTTGTTGTCGTTGTTGTTGTAGTTTTTGGTTGTACTTTGTTGCGTGCAACTAAAACAACAAGCTTGTCGTTTGTCCGCCAACGTCGTTGCTAACCAACCGTTAGGCGAGCAGACTGGACGATCTGACAACCCAGTGTCGTCCTCATAGGGTCCATCGGCACAGCCAGCCCCATCATCATGACCTCCCACCAACACTACTGCCTTCTCCTCGGATCGCTACAATCACAAGCCTTTGTTGACCATAAATGTCGCAGCAGCCTTCATCAGCGTTTTTATCACTACCACATCATCCAACATTATGATCACCAAGATCACTTCCATTATCATTATCAACGTCATCATCATCATCATCAACAACAGCAGCCATAACAACAACAATACCAACAACAACACCAACAACGGTCTCAGCAGCAACAAAAACAATAACCTCAACTTCAACAACAACGCTGGTGGTTAGCGTTGGTTAGCTATTATAGTTTGTTGTTAGGCTGGCGCGTACACGTGCCTCTATCGGAGAGATAGACCGAACTGCATACACACACACAGCATTGTCTGTAGTTCGAGGACTGCTGCCACGCTACGCGTGTGTGTTTGTGGGTACTCGTATATGTTTACTTATAAATATAAACGCAACGTGGCTTGATCAACGTCCGTTCCTCGTCGTACGGAAGAGAGCGAGCGAGAGAGAGAGGAGGTTCCTCGTTTGATCTTTCTGATATACTCGTATATATAAATATATATATATATATATATATATATAGGAGAGACAGGGCAAGCAAACGAGAAACAAGAGGAGAACGAGAGTGCGATATACGTTACGCCGACGCCGGCCGCCGTCGCCGCCGATCGGTCGGTCCGTCGACTGGCTGGTCGTCCGGCTCACTAACCAGAACGCGTCGGGTCGACTAACTAAAACATAACAACATGATTTCCATTTACCAACGAAAGCTAACTAGTCCGACGGTCGCCGGGCCGCGCGCGCAACAAAAACAACAGCAACAGCAACACGACGGGCATCATCATCAACGACGACGGGCAGTAGCATCACAGCGCGCTACCAGTACGAGCAACATCGGCATCATGATTGCCACCGGCATCATCATCATCGCCATCATCACCATCATCATCATTGGCTTGCTGTAACCATAATACCATAGACCGATACACACAGAAGATACACATACGTAACAACAACACGCCACACAACATCGCGGCATCAGCAACCACAGCAACGGCAGCAGCAGCAGTAGAAATAGACACAAAGACGGGCAGAATTATAACGATGTATATGTATGCATATATATATATATATATATATATATATATATATATATATATATATATATATGATGAAGAGAGAGAGAGAGAGAGAGAGAGAGACAGAGAGAAAGCTAGACAGATAGATAGTCGGGGCAACGTGGCGCATAACTTTGACGAGACGGCTGCCAACCAGCGAGGAGCCGTTCAGCGAACACGCTGGTCAGTTCGTAGTTAGAAGTCGTAGAGTCGAATGGTTATGGTTATTGTTACTGTAGCTGTTGTTGTTGATATTGTGGTTGTTATTGTTGCTGCTCTTATTGTCGTATTCGTAATAGTCAGCATTGTCCTCCACCACCACCACCGCGATCTCCGCCGTCACCACTGTTACCACCACCACCGCCACCGCATTCCGCCGTCAACATTGGATGTCGTTATTATTATTATTATTATTATTATTATTATTATTATTATTATTATTATTATTATTATTATTTTTATTGTCATTACGGCGTTTGGGTGGGTACTGTAAGAAAAGGGGCGGGCCGAGGGAAGGGGGGGGGGGGCAGCGGTGCCATAATAGTTATTGACTAGTTAATGAATATTTGTAATGATATACGCCGGACTAGTTAGTCTAGTGAGTCGTCGTAGTAGAGTCGTCACCGAGCCAAACAGCAAGATCAACCACAACACCAACAACAGCAGGAACAACAACACCAACAACAACAACACCAACACCAACAACAACAACAACAACAACAACAACAACAGCAGGAACAACAACAACAACAACAACAACGGCACGTTAACAAACGACCGAACCAAAGAGCGACCGGCCACGAAAAAAACGACGGAGTTTACGTTGCTTGGCCGCGTCGTGTAACAACAGTTGTTATTGTTGCAGCAGCTGCTGCTGCTGCTGCTGTGACTGTTGCTGCCCTAGATGGTCATGTATGTTTATCTTCGATGTCAATGGCAACCTGCCACCGTCGATGAAATCGCGAACCTCAAACGCGGCGGCCACCGAAGCGGACGCCGTTCGGGTTCTTATTTGCTCGGACGGACGGATGGAAGATACGGCCGGCCAAGGTCACACCGTACCGCAACTACATGATGTTACGTTGCAGGCAGACGGTTGTAGTAGTGGTAGCAATAGTAGTCGTATCGTAGGTCGTAGGCAGAACGAGACAGATCGCACACACAAAAAAAAAATAGGGGCGGAGGTACATGTTTGGCCTGGTACAGCCTACGCAAGAGCTGCGTGGCCAAGTGAAGAAGTATCTGGAATATATGACCGCGGTCGCGGTAATATGTCGCCGAGCGTGAATGGCACCGAGCCTACCAAGTTCGTTGACTGTGGAGTGACTGTGTAACGAATACATGTCTATAAATACATAATATACGTACAAGCTGTTAGTACTCGTGCCGAGTTTAATACTGATATCGGACAGTCCGGTCCGTTTATATATATATATATATATATATATATATATATGTCTGTCTTGGATAATTTATATTTGTACACACACATTTCCAGTAAGAGCAAAGTATGTTCAGTGGTTCACATTTTGACCGTGTACATCGCTTGCTGCGGTGGCTTTGCTACTCCGGTTAGTCGGCGGCGCAATTTGTATTGACAGCGTAACTGATAAGTATAGAGGTATTTCTATGCGCCGTGTCTGTATTCTGGCAAAATAGGTTGTAGTAGTTGCCTTGAGGATACACTTGATTGTACCCCCTGTAACCCTATAGTTGAAAAATAATAAATTAAGAAATACGTTATTTTCTTTTCTTTTGTGGAGGAGCGTTAAATGCAGTTACGCACTACTGCTACGAGTAGGAAAATAATAAATACGTTATATATTCTTACAAAAGCTTTAAGATATGAGATTATATCAATGCAGTGTTTGATGACATTGGTCGTTTCCAAACAGAAGCGCTAATGATTGGTTGGTTTCCGAAAATGAAAAAAAGTGCTGCATTTGCATTTCCCAAACACATTGGCAAAATATGTTTACTCACTTTATAGTAGGTAAAATCAATTTTAGCAGAAGAAAATCACATGGCAAGTAATATTAGCTCAATATATGAGCATCGGCTGCCGTCACATGTAGGCGCAACGAAATGAACTACTAGTCGTACAGCACATTCTTCATTCAGGCAGTTCGTACTAGATTGCGATAGTAATGCGCGATTTAAACCTAGAATGCAGAGGACGCGTTTATACAGCAAAGCACTGTTTGCTCTACTTAATGTTCGCTTTGGGCAGCTGCAGGATAATCGATAATAGCACGATGCGAAGCTGTCATTGGGCACTGCACGACCCAATATCTTTTGCGTAGAAAGCCAACTAAACGATGTTGCAATGTTTCCTTACTTTTGCTTTTGTCGGTAAAGCTCGTTGCACATGCGATTTATTATTGTACGACTCACTAATGATCGCTGGTTGGATAACATATGATGTGAGATAGCTTCTACTGATGCGCTTTTTTTCCACAGCGTGTATACTACAGCGGTAATCCTGGCAGCGTGGTGGGATACTTTAGGTCTCCATTCTCTCTCTCTCTCTCTCTCTCTCTCTCCCTATACGCCAGTGGTCTCACTGCCAAAAGAGGCGTAGGACAGGTTACACTACGCCCAAACTGGGTAACATGGGCGATGAAAGACCATTATGAAGGACTGCATTATGTTTGCCCCAGCGTTGTGAAAAAAAACAGAGTGACAGAAAGAAAGGAATATATATATATATATATATATATATATATATATATATATATATATATATATATATATATATATATATGGCGCATAGGGCAAATTCAGAGACCGATAAAGGTGACCGGGGACTAGAGTGTGACCTAGGTGCAAGTCGAGCCTTTTCTCCATAGAAAGCCAAATATAAGGGAAGATGGCCATTACGTAGCCCTATATTAAACAGCCTACGCTTCCGATTAGTCAGTCCATCATACAAATGTGGTAGCTACCCGTAAGCACAGTACATCTGGTGGTCTACCAGATTGATTCTACCATTGCCGACGTTGAAGATCAAATATACAAACCTCTCGCGAGCGATGCCGAGACAAGTCGGGGCTCCAGCCTGTAATCATCTATTTTTGCACCACGTATGAAAGGAAAACCTTTATTGTGTGTGTGTGTTCGCGCTTGCATGTGTCGTACATAGGGTATTGTCACACAGTCTACAACAGTAAGCATGTTCGCTCTCGACCACAGCACTATCGCTCATTTTTTCCACCACCATCACCACCGCCTTGTCAAAGCAAAGCGGCGGCTGAGTAAAACAGCCGACGAATAGGACCAAAAATCAGTTCGCATTTTTGCTGCCGTAGGTTCTGCCCTTTGAGTTAGAGGAGAGAGAGAAAGAATAGGAAAGAAAACGGTAAGAAAAAGAGAGGGACAGCAGGAGATGAGGGCATAGAAGGCCTGGCTGCGTGTACCCCCGTCACCTCCTGACGGCACCCCAATGAATGAATCATTGCCACATCGCGGAAACGTCGACAAAATGCCCCTGCATGCGCTACCGTAGCTTATGTCGGCCTCTGTTTTGCTGCTGCTGCCCCATCATTTCAGCGCCGAAGGCTGACTCTCTTGTGGTTAGCATATCGCCCCGTTCTCCGTCTTGCTCCCGCCCTACAGCCTAGCCCAGCGCCTCGCTCCCCCGTGCGTCCTCCTGTAAGAATGAAAGCAGCTCGTTACCCTGTAACTAAAAGGAAAAATGGACTGTGCGTACACTGTCATTGGTTGGTGCGAATAGAGAAAGAGAGACGGAGAGTGACATATAGGCATCGGCCAATATCGACCGTCAGACAGCGTGTATAAGCAAATGTCATTTCGTGGCGTCCTCCTCGGCAAAATAATGTCATAATATTTACCCCATGGAAAACAGGCATATACCAAGCAGATGGCCGCATCCCTCGAGCTAGCTTGACGATAGCTATAAGGAATGTCCTCCGTGGTGACACGTCTATATGCAAGGCATGGGTTACACATGGCGTCATTATTGGTAAATTCAGTTGTTATTCATGCATTTTTAAAAGTACATCATACAATATAGCGCACGCAGAGATACCTTACCATGGAAGCGCTTTTTCGGGTAACATATTAAAACTAGAAGACTGTCAGTAGTTGGTATGGTTAAAATGTTTCACGCGTAAACCTGAACTAAAGGGCAAGTTGAATACCAAGGGAAAGCTAAGGGAAAATCTAGAGTGATTTAGACTACTCATTAGGCCACAACTTAGTGTGCAAACGCTTTAATGATTTTACTCAAATAAGCACAGTAACGGAGTGATACGAACCCGATTTGGTTAGCCGAGAGAATGTGGAAAATAACGTAGCCTAGAGAATGTGGGAAATAACCTAGGGGCACATAGAAAGTAAGCTGAACCCGTTCTTGCCATCTATACAGAGAGAGAGAGAGCAGATTGGAAATTTATTTAATACAAGCACTAGTAATCATACGGGCCTAAGGCCGGCAGTATGATCTAAGGATATACCTAGACGGCAACGCCGTTTGCCAACTGCATTTTGTCGACATACATCGAACCCTGTGTTTGAACTGTGGTAGAACTGTGGTAGAAATGCACTAGCTTAGGTTTGTCAGCAGGCGGCACATCAGAAAGTCGTTCGGTGGTCAATTGGCTCCAAAAGTCGCCTAGATGTGTGCGAGTCCCCTAAGTGGGGTTGCGGGTCCCCTGCACTGGCCAAAAATTGCGGCTGTCTGCACACCGCCCCGCCAAAAACAGGGAGTTTGCCACTGCTGCTGGTGCAGTCGACAGTGCCGCACCACCAAGCCACACCTCAGCCGATATCGGCGATCGATCTCAAACGTCACTCTATTTGCTTTCCCGTCTGCCTCGACATCTAGGTCTGCTTCTAGCAGCCACTGTCTTTCCGCCCTCACGTCGACACTCATTCCCGTGAAGGCAATTCTTGTAGAATACTCGGCGTATACTGTGTCTTTTATTCCGCAGCGGCACTCATGAAGTTAACAACTACAAAATGTAAACGTCATATATATATATATATATATATATATATACAGGGTCATTCAGGGAGTATTGTACTTCTTTCGAGGTTTGATAGAACTTGGCAAGAAAATAAGTTCTCCTTATGGAGGGAAGACGCGGAAACGTCTTGTTAAGGAGAGAGACTGAAGTTTATAAAAGTAGTTTTTCAGCCTTTTTTCTCCTACATAGTTGTGCGAAATCTACGTTTGCGGGAGAACCAGTCAACGTATGAAGGAACCGATTACACCAGCGTGTTCGGAGGAAAATGCACAACGGAAGACACTTTACTAGCTTGCGCAGCAAAAAGCGAATACCCAGATTAAGGAACGTCATGAAAAGTCGAAAAATCGTAAAATTTTCCGTTGCGACTATATTAAATGTACATCCAAAAGACCACTCTCACGCAATAGCAAATTTAATGCCCATCATTTTCGTACCAAGGTGATGGTGCTGCGTTACGTAGTTGTCAAGTCACTAAGCGTTTTCGACAGTCATAGTTGTTATGTTTTACGTGCAAGTGTTTACGTTCAGAACCGTAAAAAATTGCCAAGACGTTTCCGCCCCCTCCTTCCACTAGAAAAATTATTCTCTTGCTGAGTTCTACCAAACCTCAAAATATGTACCTAACTTTCTCATACGCCCTATGCAAATATGCATGCCTTCGCTTTCGATATGGCTATCGAAAAAACTTAGTGACTTGACAACTACGTAACGCAGCATCATCACTTTGGTACGAAAGTGGTGGGCATTAAATTTGCCATTGCGTGAGAGTTGTCTTTTAGACATACAGTTTTGGTCGTAATGGAAAAATTTTACGATTTTTCACGAAAAAGCGTTAACGTAAGGCATAACAACATATCGACTTTTTATGACTTTTCTTAACCTGCGTATTCGCTTTTTGCTACGCAAGCTAGTGAAGTGTCTTCCGTTGTGCAGAAGTTTTTTCCGAGCACGCCGGTGTAATCGGTTCCTTCATGCGTTAACTGGTTCTCCCGCAAACGTAGATTTCGCACAACTATGTAGGAGAAAAAAAAGGCAGAATAACGATTTCTTTAAATTTCATCCTCACTCCTAAACAAGACGTTTCCGCGTCCTCCCTCCATAGGCAAAACTTTTTTTCTTGCCAAGTTCTATCAAACCTCAAAAGAAGTACAATACTCCCTGAATGACCCTGTATAAATATATATACATATATAGAAAATATTGTGACGATTTATTAATAATTTACAATACTTCTGCACACTCGGCAGTGCTCGCCTTTGTATGTATATGTATGTATATATATATATATATATATATATATATATATATATATATAACGTGAACCTTAACTTGCAGACCTTAAAAATTATCACGTTGGCTTACTTTTGATTACTATACTAACAATAACCCCAAGTATGCAAATTTAGGTTAAAATAATTCAGACGCGCCAGGATAGAACACGTGATACATAGTATTCCGGATAGATTGTGAGAAAATTGTGGGAAAAAAGTGTTTCAATTTAATTAGTGATTTTTTTTTGGTATTAGTAGTGATAGAAGCCATCGTTTGAAACAAATCATATAATTTAACGACCGGTCTCGCGCACAAATAAACGAATACTAAAATGTAAATATATATGTTAAATTTAATACAACACCAAGAATTGATTAGGTATGAAATGGCTGAGAGACATGTTGCGCCGACGAAAAAAGATGACTCAGTTTTTCAGGTTGCGCGTATGCACCCACCTCCATGCATACATCCGAACAACCTTGCGGAAGATGAATTCCCTAGCTACAGTTGCCGCGATCCCTCCCGTTGTTATCTGCAACTTACCTGTAACACAGACGTTAAATTCCAGGTTTAGTAACTTGTGTAACTATATATATATATATACGCCTAGTTCATTATACAAATATATGTACATAAATATAAACGAAATGCATTACAAATCTACCGGCCATCTATTTAGTACCAAAATGGTCTCACATTTTTCTGAATGTGTTTGTTTTATGAACGTATTAGCGACATTTTAATATATTATGCGCGAAGGTTAAAGAACTACATTATCAACAAATAATAAGTATTGCAGAATCTCGATGTTTGCAAACTGTCCTTCTTGTGCTAGCCCCGTCGGATGTTTTCAGCCGAATTGTATTCCGAACTGGTAATATGCAATTTCTATTTTGAGCAACTTGTTTTCTTTGAATCGCACATTTTGTAATGCCCGGTGGCATCGTCATATATGTTATCGTTATATAAAGTTAGGTATTGTACTGTAACTTCTAAGCAAAAGACTTCATATGCCCATGTCCATTGGAAAAAATGCCTATTTAAAAATGCTTAAACGAGTTCTAAAACTTCCTCATGTCTCTCCAAACTTGATTATATATATATATACAGGAAGCTCTAGGTCATACGTTTTAGCAGAGGAAAGTCATACGCTGAGAGTAATCATCGCTTAGCAGTATGTAAATAATCGCTCAAATTAATCACCTACTTTGCGTGCGGCAAAGGAAATAAATAAATACTGTATGTATATATATATATTACTGTTATGAAAGGGTATATATATATATATACACTCTTTCATAACAGAAACACTTAGAGCGGTCGCATAAGCGGACAGGTAGAGATATATAAGGCTTTCCCAACAGCCCTTGTCACAGCATGGTTTACCGTCCGTTCTCAAACAAAATTCGATCAACAACATCGGGTCGAGCCGACGACATCCCAGTAGATAACAACCATGACCAGCGCACTACCCCCCTAGACCACGCCGCCACTATATATATATATATATATATATATATATATATATATATATATATATATTATATATAATATATATATATATATATATATATATATATATATATATATATATATATTATATATATATAGATACCTGCGTGTGAACTGTGAAAAAAGAGTGTTGAGTTGCTCTATTCTTCTGCTTTTTCTTCTTTTTTTTTTTGGCTTGCACATTTGGTATTTGTAGTCACTAGATTTTGCGATCGGAGCCGCTGTGTGCCAAGGTGCCCGTAGGCAAGCCTTCCAGCGGCAATTCCTTAGCGTTGACGTCGTCGGCTGTTCATTATTCACAACGTGCGTGTCAACGTCACCACCCGATAGCGTGTCTGCTGAAATAGATGGTGATAACGCGTCCCCTGCACCGTTGTTCGCGACTCACCGACGACGAACCGGCGAAACAGCGCGAGGAGAGTTCGACGGAACGAGTAGAACGAGAAAATAGTAGTTCGAAAGCCGCCCGATGATGGTCGGTCCCATCTCTTGGTGCTGCTGGGGACCAACACTTTGGCCGACTCAATCGTCCAAGCCGAACCGAGGAGATTCGTCGTCTGTTCCACAACTATTCAGTAACTACGACGGTCTCGGCCTGGCCTAAGCTTAGACAAAGGCAGGCATCTCTTAGGGCAACGTGAGAAGCTTTTCTCAGTAGGTCCACGCTCAGATAGTCCGTCGCTCGGCATAGTCCGAGCGACGACAGAGTCCGTTATAGAGTAAAAATGTAAAAATAAATAACGGAACTACCGAGCAAGTAAACGCGAAGTGACGCAAACGCTTGCCGGGCGTTTCGAAGACAGTTTAGAAGCATTGCGTTCACCTATTTAGAACACTAATAGACGGGGTTAAGGTAAATTTGTTCATCGTTTGCCATCTCGATTGCACCAATTGCTGAAGTAAATATTATGGGGCGCGTCCAACAAAATGAAGTTAGCAGAAGAAAGTTCAGTGTTTTGGCTCTCAGTGAAGGAATAATGCAGGACTCTATTGTTCGCCTATTCTTATCATTGTGCTTATGTGATGCACATAAGCATATGTGCACCTATATCATACTACTATATAATATATTAATATGAGTAACGTCGCAGGTTATGAGTAATTAATATAGAAAGGTTTAGTCGTATGATATAGGTGATATCGACACTTGGCCTGATTGGTGCTTGTTTTACAGAAAGACATATGGCCAGGTCGGAACAAATGATGTATATATGTGAAGTAAATCGCTGCAAAAAGAAATCCGTTGTATTAACTTCCAAGATATATATATATATATATATATATATATATATATATAGGTATATATGTATATATATATATATATATGTATATATGTATATATATATATATATATATATATATATATATGCATTTGCAGTACAGTCCACTTGCTAAGTAGGCATCGTTAATACCGCCTAACAAAGTCTAGCTGAGAAGGCGTTTCGCTCAATCGCTTCGATCCGTATGACTGTTGGTTAGGCTGACTTCAGTGCAAACGTTACGAGCGACTCGAGACGATGTTGTCGTTCGAAGAAACTTGCCGGAAAAAGACCTGTTCTCAGCCGGGAGCGCGAGCTGGTGACTGTATTCGTGTTCTCTCACACGCCGCGTCGCGTCTCTCTTATAGTCTCTCTATTTAACAGTCTGCCCACCTATCTACCTATCAGCATTTCTCTGTCGAGCGCGCTCTTTCTCTCTCTCTCTCTCTCGCTCGCTCTCTGTCGTATTTTCTCTTATTCGTATACTTCTCCGTAGACTCAGGATATGTATGGCCGTTTCTCGTTCGGCGTTACGGCGAACTTACAAGTGGAAGTAAGTCGTCGCATCTATTGGAGCGGCCGTTGTGTGGAGCCGCAACCATCGAATCACAACGCGCTACGAGAGTAGCAGCAGCGGTAGCGGCAGCGGCAGCAACAGCGTGAGTCGCCAGTGGCTGGAGGATCAATCTAGCAGTTTGTCGCTACTATTACTACGACGATGTGTTGTTGTTACTTCGAATTGTCGTTGCTGCTGGTTGCTACAGAGAGAGAGAGCCGAGTCGTTCGCTACGCCGGCGCCCAGACCGCCTTGCCGGCTTCAAGGACGATGAAGCCGGCGCCCCGGCGAGCCTTAACCCTCTTCATGTCTCGTCTCCGGATGTCCTTCATGCAGGTCGGGGGAAGAGGGGGCGGCAGGGGGAGGGGGGGGGGGAGTGGCGTCACATTCAGTGGCTCATCAGACTTCGCCACAGTTGCCGGCTCGAGCTTTCGAAGCCTCGCTACTGATGATGATGATGATGATGATCTTCCTCGTCAGCTAGCCAGATCGTCGTCGTTGGGTCGAGATTCATTCGGGCGACCCAATCAGAGATTTCGGTTTCAGACTTCGTCGACGCCTCCGACGTAATGTCGTGGCGGCTAACGTTTCATGGCGTGATACGACGCTTATGCGACCCTTTACATTCGGCAGAGCTATTCGTGGTTGCACGCGTCATCACCCAGAATGCAACACCGAAGGACGTTGTCATGGGCTATGCCGTATGCCGTGCTTTGTTATCCTCTTAAGTTGTAAGTTCGTCACTTCGATTTCGAATTTACGCCGACCATCTTTGGAGAGAATCTACGACAGGTCTTTCTGTGATGGCTTGACATGACGCTGGCTGACTGCTACGCATTTCATTTTGGCGCCTATCAGGCAATGTGCAGATACTTTCACTTCTGGCGGGCAAAACTGCGTTTCGTGATGAGTTGCGCGGCCTCGTACTTCGCTCTGCTTTGCCGGGCGCCTTACTGCTGTGTCGCACGTGCAGAGCTTTCCTTCTTCTCTACTAATTGCCTGCGAGTATCTAAAGAGAGCGTTTAGTATGGCATCATTGGGACAAGCTTCGGCAACGACTGCGTCATCGACTGCCGGACACCTGTGAAGAGGCTTCCGCCGTCTCACGTAGGCTGTGAGATCCGAGATGGCAATCAAGTAAACAACAACTTCATTGTGTTCTGTGTTGTTTGATCTCTTGCCAAATCAACAGACAACGCACTCACACATAGGGTCGTTGTTTCCTGTTCAATTTTACTTAAATTAGCGACCTCTCTCTCGCATTGACCCTCTCTCTCTTCGGCAATCTTTCTGTCTCATTATTGCACATGGTTAGCACTGGTTAGACTGGGTAGTGTCTGGTTTGGCGTTTCTGCGAAAAGAGAAAAGAAGTTTCCCTCTCTGAAGTCTCTAGTTAGTTCGTAGTTTGCCGTCGCTGTCATCGTCGCTCGAAAGACCATCTAGTACTCTCAGGTGCACATCTACCTTTTTGGTCTGTTAGTCACTCTCTATCTAAGCTGCGTTTCTTCCGAACGCGCTGTCTCTCTCCGTTTGACTTTGCAAGGTCCTTTATGGTATTGTTGCCTGTTGTTGTTGTTGTTGTTGTTGTTGTTGTTGTTGCTGGTTGTTGTCGTTGTTGTTGTTGTGGTCGTTGTTGTTGTCGTTGTCGTTGTTGTTGTTGTTTTTGTTGTTGCTGATTGCTGTTGTTGTTATTGCTAGTTGTTGTTGCTGTTGCTGCTGCTGCTGCTTATACTTCTGTTTTTTATTGCATTTGATGATGAAAATGATGATGTTTTCACATTTTTCTTGATGCTGCTGCTGGTGCTGGCACGGACGTGTTACGCGTGTCGGTGTCGTCGTCGTCGTCGTCGTTGGCGGCGTTGAAGTTCCTTTTCTGATAGTTAGCATTCGCATTGTACCCGGAAAACAACGACTAGTTGTGTCGACGACTCATCGACGTAAGTGCGAGCGACGCTTGCCAAGGCCGACAGTGGTGACGTCGGGCTGAACTGACGCGGACTGAACAACGACTCGCTAACTGGCTGACGCCGGCGCACAACTCTCGGCTCGGCGCGAACGGTCGACAGACCACAAAGAAAGGCGTCGCGCGTCGCGCGGCCTACCGCGGAAGCTACCGCGGGGCGGCTGTTTGCTTGCGGAACCTTCTGTCCGTCTTCGTCGGTCGGCCATCAAGGTGTTGCTGCTGGTCGGGCGGCAACGGGGGTTGATATCGTCGTCATTGTTCGCGCCGCTGATTCTCCGTCGAAAGCATGCCAACGCAACTTATTTGGCACCGAGAGGTTTTAGTAACAGAGTCAACTAACGCGCATGCGAGTAGTCTACAGAGATTGCCGCGACGACGGAATGAGTCATACTGAGCATCAGCAGCAACCACAATAATCAGAAAAACGAAACACCAAAAACCACAACCAAAACAAACCAGCAACAACAACAACAATAACGTTCTGCGCGTCGTTAGCAGCAACAATATCTGATTGGCTTGTCGTAATAACACTATGCTAATACAGCAAAGACGACTCTGCTATGATACGATGAAAAACGACGAAAGCCAAGCTAAGGGTAATGGCCACACATCTGCGATATCAATAATAACATCACAAACGGCAGCAACAACAACAACAACAACAACAACAAGTAAATCATCAGCTTGAAGATAGAGCAATCAAAAGGTAATATGACCAAAGTTTAGGTAAGCAAGTTTAGTATCAAGGTCGATAGTGCAGAAGCAGCTTAGAGATTTGTGCCGCAGACAATAGTCGGTGACGAGAAGATAGAACGCTTCATTTAGCATACTCGCTAGCAGTAGCGCATTTTCGTTTGTGCCTTGTCGATGTTCAGTTGTTGCTGGTCTTGCGGTCGCCGTTTTTGTTGACCTCTGCCGTTATAACTAGATAGACTGTTTCGTTTTTGTTTGTTGTGGTTGCGGCTACTGCCATGATTGCCATCACTAGATGCGATTAGACGCATACGACTTCTCCTACAACTTCTACCACTACTACTACTACTACTGCTACGTGTATTGTAGTTGTCTGGTATTCGTGATTGCAGTCCGTTGCGTTGTTTATAACTCGCATTATCGATTAAGCGCGCCGCCTCGCTCGGATGTTACTGTTTGCAATTCATCGGCGATCGTTTATGACGCTGTAACGAAAAAGGCCAACAACAGCCATAAAGATTGCCACGCGCTTTGATGTAATTTGTGTTATATGTTACAACCGTTATGTTGCTGCTCCGTGCGTTTTTGCTGCTGCCGTCGTTGCAAGTTTCGCTTACGTTCGCGGATGCTTTACGTATGCTGATACGACAGCGGCCAGTATTTATTGGCTTCGCTAACGCGGCATTCTCTCTGTTCTAGGTGCAAACATTGCTGTTGCTTTGTGATGTGTTATTTTTACCTAATAACCCTCCATTTTTTTTTCGTACAATGGTTGTTTTCACCAATAAGTTGTGTTACGGGCTAGATGAACAAATGGTGACAATGACTTCCATTACTGTCAAAACAAAGCAGATAGCAGCAGCACGGAATGGCCTTGGGCTCTAGAACAAGGCTGTTAGCCCCGTTGTATATATATATATATATATATATATATATATATATATATATATATATATATATATTTATTTTTTAACTATAACGATATGTAAACAATTGTCCTCCAGCGAACGTGACGACAAACTATATCAGCCTAACTCCAGGCCTGGTGTCGACCACCTGGACAAGGCGCCAAGCACCGCCATGGCGTTACCACATTTGTATATAAAATGATAGCTTTTGCCGGAAAAATTCACACGCGCATAGGTCCCCCGTGGCCAATCTTAGTATTAACTCCCACAGTAGTTTTACCTGAACCCCCTAAGGTCTCAAAGGCAAAAGATCGAAATTCTATAGAGTCTCCGAAAGATGCATACTTCCGACACGTATATATATATATATATATATATATATATATATTTATATATATAAACGTTTCTACTGAACAATCAGCGGCAGACACCTGCAAAGTGGGGAATACCGTTCTCTATGCAGGAGGCTGCTGTAAATGGTTCTCGTGGTGGCTGCGAATGGCCATGCAGACAGACGCAGACGGCATACGCTCGTTCATCCTTTGACTCTGGTCTGGATTCGTCTCCTTGTATCTGTCTATCCGCTGCTCTGACCCGCGCGTTATCGTCGGCACCGGCGTCGACGTCGTCAACGCCGATGTCGGGCCAGAAGAAGGTGGAGGTGGTCGCGAATGCAGGGGTGGGGTGGGGGGGGGGGTGAATCTTTGCCTCGGCACAGGGCTCCGGAAGGCCTCGCCAGCGGCGACGAGACGCACTCAAAGACGAGGTGCTCCCCGAAGCGTGAAATGCTATTTCCCTTCTTACTTTTCCGCCCCCATTTTAGCGCGCCGCTACACTTCTTTTCCTCGTGCTCGCCTCTGTGTTTTCCCCGCCTTCCTTCTGCTGCTGCTGTTGCTGCGGTGGTGGCTGCTGCTGCTCTTGGTCGGCCGCTCGGTCCGTCGGTTTCCCCAATTTTTTGCTCATTTTCGAGTACTAAATCCACCCCATCACCACAACGGTGCGACCACCAAGACGGGGCCGCAGTAGCGGGCGGCGGTGGCGGTGGCAGCGGCGGCGGCCACTACAGCAATAGCCTGAACAAACCCACCTTACCCACCTATGTCTGCCCACGTAGGTGCGTACGACGACTGCCTACTACAGCGACTATTACGACTACAACCTATCTAGTTCTTGGCCGCCTGGTCTTTCCCGGACTTCCCGGCACTCGTTCTTTCGCGCCTTTTGCCTCTCTTTCTTTGCCGTGTCCATACACTACTACTGCAACGACTACGATTACTACTACTACTACTACTCATCGTCGAAGAAAAGAGGCGCTCGCATGGCGGCCATTCAGTCGCTTGCTGAGACGCGCCTAGCCGCCTGTCTGCCCGCCTGCCCGCGAAAGGCTGCGAATTTCATCCATGGTGAATCCCTGCCAAGATATTTTGACTAGGGCGTGGAGTGGTTGTCGACTGTCGACGGCCCGACAGAGGCGGGAACGGTGGCGTCGGCGAAGACGACAGCTATGGCGCCCTCGGTCGACGCCCCCGCAGCTCTTGCTTTTACCTCTAGCAACCCTCCACCACCACCAACACCATCAACATCCCCTTCGCCGCCCCCCGCACAAACCACCGCCACCACACCTCGTGACGAGGCTCGAAGCGTTGTCGGTCGAACAGTCGGTCTCCGGTGGAGACGAGAGCGTGTCCCGTTCGTCCGTACATACATACATACATGCATGCATGCATGCGAAAGAGCGTGCATACATACATTCATACAACACATGCATGCGCACACTCAATACGTACGCCAGGAAGGGAATGCGGGATGATCTTCCTCTTCATCTTCCCTGCTTCATCGTTCTCCTCATTTTGCTTCT